>CAUYTI010074291.1:0-39112 GCA_963575145.1 Galago senegalensis
AAAAAATGGCCAGGCGTTGTGGTGGGCGCCTGTAGTCCCAGCTACTTGGGAGGCTGAGGCAGGAGACTCACTTGAGCCCAGGAGTTGGAGGTTGCTGTGAGCGTGATGCCATGGCACTCTACCCAGGGGGACAGCTTGAGGCTCCATCTCAAAAAAAAAAAAAAAAAAAAGAAGTTAGCATAATTCTTCCCACTGGATAATACTATAATTTCATGTCTTTAAAAGCCAAATGGACCCACTGATAGAACATACCAGTTTCTTACAAGATTAATAATGAAAAAAAAGTACCTTTCTTATATATGAAGAATAACAAATTAGAAAATAAAATTGAGAGAATATCCTATTTGTTAGAGTATAAAGTTTATTGAAATGAGTTTTATTCAGAAGCATGCAGTATTTATGTGAAAATATATGAAGTTTAACTGAGAAATCTAGGATGTTTCTAGCTAAGAAAATGCCGTAGTGTAGAGATGTCTCCTTCAATTAGTCTCTAATCATTACATTCTTAATCAAAACTATGACGGCTTCCATTTGGGGGTATGTGTTTGGGGAGGGAGGTTTGGCAATCAACACAGGGAATAAATCTCTTTAATAACTTTGAAGGAAACGTCGTGAAGTTGGACTGAATTTGGTAAATTTCGTGAGTGTGTATACAGACAGCGCACCTTCCACAATGGGAAAATATGAAGAGTCTATGCACAGATTAACAAAAAAGTATTAATAGATCAAGATACTCTCCTTTCCTTCCTTCCTTCTTTTTTATTTTTTTTTTCTTTGCAGTTTTTGGCCAGGGCTGGGTTTGAACCCACCACCTCCAGCATGTGGGGCTGGTGCCCTACTCCTTTGAGCCACAGGCGCCACCATTCCTTCCTTGTTTTTGAGACAGAGTCTCACTCTGTCCTGGGTAGAGTGCTATAGCATCATCATAGCTCACAGCAACCTCAAACTCTTTGGCTTCAGCATTCCTCTTACCTCAGCCTCTTGAGTAGTGGGGAATACCTGCATGCGCCACTGTGCCTTGCCAGTTTTTCTAGTAGAGACAGGGTCTTGCTCTTACTTAAGCTCGTCTCAAACTCTGTAGCTCAAGGGATCCACCTGCTTTGGCCACCCGCAGTGCTAGGATTACAAAGTGTGCTGGGATTACAGGCATGAGCCCCCATGCCTGGCCCCATTTGTTGTATCTTGCATGAGCAACATTGCTGTGCTAAAACGACTATTCTAAGTGACACTTTACAACAAGCATTGTGAACTCTATTCCCTCAAATGCCACATGGCATCACCCGTTTCCTACCGTGCTCACGCTGAGCAATGAGGTGTTCAGTGTGAATCCGCTGTATCATTCTAAAGCTCATTGGCCATTGCAGGGACAGGCATCAGCCAAACTTATATGCCTGAGGGAACAGACAAATGCTATGAAGAACAGGATCAGCAACGTGAATTATTGAGAAACAATTTCTGTAAGAATGCAGCATTTCTGTGTGATACGTATCCTAAAATCAAAACAACTCGAGTATTTCTTTGCAAGGTAAAATGAAGTCTATATTGGACGTGTGGCAAAAAAAAAAAAAAAAAAATCCAAGCATTTCAAAAAAAAGCAGTCTTTTCTTAAACATTTCTTCTTCAAAAGGAAATTTCAGATTAACATTTTCCCCAGTTAGCAAAGGTCACTGATGAGCAGATGATATAGGCAAATCATTTAAAGGACACACAGCTGTTACAGACCTAATATTAATTGGAGAATACAATGAAAGGTTCACTGACTTTGAGAACCATGACACCACACTTAAATTAGCATTTCAGCCTCACCTAGTTGAGATGACCAAGACAGCTGAAGAATTACAGGTGGAAGTGATTGAGTTCTCGGTAGATGACATTTTAAAGTCATGGGTACTATGAAAGATCTAATTGAAATGTGGAAAAAACACAGCAGAATATTCAGGCCTTTGTCAACGTGCCCCAAAATATTCTCTTGCTTTCCAACCCCTTATTGCTGTAAAGCTACATTGTCTTCCCTAACTCAAATCAAGACCGCCTGAAGGTCACAAATGACTGATACCCATCTAGGGGAACAGCTGAAACTGCCGATCTCGGGGCTGCCACCAAATATTCAAAGGCTTTCCCACCAAAAAGCAGACACAACAAAGTCACGAAAAGGTGAATTCACTTTAAAATGTACTGATCGTTTTTATTGTTTAAAATTATTAAGCACATAGTAGTTCTATTTTTACACAATAATGTACATTTTAAAGTGTAGCTAATTGAAGTTTCTTGAATGCAGCCTTATTTGTTTACAGCTAAATGAATGTGGCTTTCCAACGGGAAAAGGTTCCCCACCTCCGACATGGGTTGTACCCCCGAAGGAGCTCATAGACTTGTGAATAATGGATTTCCGTGAAGCAGGGTACGGCAAAAGGGAGAAAGGATATGACCCAGCACATAGCCTGAAGAATGCACTTTGGAAGCAGAGAAGAAAGAGAAGGCTATTTTCTGGCTGCGAAAGGCTTCACAATGGATAAAAGAGGAGCTGGACCTTGTTTGGAAGGAGAGCTGGAGAGGATATTCTAAGGAAAAGAACAGCATGAGCGCAGAAGCAGAATGGCCCGCTGTGGAGTGGCAAATTGTCCATTGTGTGTGGTCCGTCAAATGTACAGAATGGGAAGTGGACGAGTAGACCAGGATTGATTTGTGATTACTTGTCTGTGGGACTTAGAGGTACTCAGAGTGATTTTAAAGACAGATCTTTCATAGGAAACCATTAGATAAAGTCATACTGAGGGTACAGATGTACTTTTTAGTGAGTAGAAGAAATTCAGTATGCATCTTCCTGGAGGAGTGCAAGAAGTGTTGATAGGAATTTAGAGTTTAGAAACAGAATTGCTTTCTTCAATTATGATTTCTTAATAATCCTTTCATAAATTATTAGTTAGGACCAACTAAATGCGGACCTGGACATTTGCTGAGCTATTTTCCGTATAGGATTTGCAAGTTTTGACTATAATATCAATGATAAACATAACAGCAAGAGTAATGATAATAATGCCATCTCACATTAATGGACAGCTTTTTATGTGGTGGGAACTATTGAAAAATCTTTTAATTTCACTAGCATATTTCAGTTTTTGGCCAGGGCTGGGGTTGAACCTGCCACCTCCGGCATATGAGGCTGGCGCCTACTCCTTTGAGCTACAGGCGCTGCCCCTCACTAGGATATTTAGTCCTATTATTATGAGGCTGATACAATTATGTATACTAGGGAACATTTTGTAAACCAGTAAAAACACCACACCAGTAATAATGGTGGACTCCTTTATTTTCTCATATGTACAATAGGCCCCATCTACCTCTTAGTTTTCTTTTTTTTTTTGAGACAGGAGCCTCAAGCTGTCCCCTGGGTAGAGTGCTGTGGCATCACAGCTCACTGCAACCTCCAACTCCTGGGCTCAAGCGAGTCTCCTGCCTCAGCCTCCCAAATAGCTGGTGCCCGCCACAAAGCCCGGCTATTTTTTGGTTGCAGCCATCATTGTTGTTTGGCAGTCCTGGGCTGGATTCGAACCTGCCACCTTAGGTGTAGGTGGCTGGCGCCTTAGCCGCTTGAGCCACAGGCGCCGAGCCAGCCTCTTAGTTTTCTTAGATGCTTCTCTTTCCCTAGTTTTATGCTGTAGGAGAGACAGAGACAAAAATGTAAAAGAGACACAGAGAGAGACAGTGTGTGTGTCCAACTGGGAAGATCTCTAGGAAATTATTATCCCTAACTGATGGCAGGATGAGTTTTGTTGTTCTTTTGAAACTCCTTTAGAGAGAAGAAATAAAGACGATTGTATCACATGAGGATGTCGTTCTACCTTGTGGATTTTGCCTAGTTTGAAACCGGTGTGTGCTGAATGAAGGATTCTGGAAATGCACTGGCTTTCAAGCGAGGGGGCTTCTGTCCTCTGTCTGCCTATGAAATCAGTCTCCAAGTAAACACCACAGTATCTGCTGATCATGCTCCTCATTCACCGCACGTGCTCAAAGTTAGGTGCCAACTCAAGGTAGTTACGAATCTTCCACTTTCCACATTTAGCTCCTGGTGAAAAACAAACAATGGACATTTGAGACTCAAACAACTGTCAGGAAAATGTCGGTGGACAGTCTATTAACATTGGAATTAATTCCCCAGAGAGGTGATGGCGGAATAGTCTATTTAGACTTAGATTCAAAAAAATAAGAAAACAAAACAACAGCAACAAAAAATCCTTGCTGAAGGAGAGGTTTGCTTAAAGTTCCTTTTAAAAATCCTTAGCAACTGTGAGTCTAAGATTTTCACAAAATGAGAGGAAAGGAATCGTGTGTAATTTTCTCATCTGAACTAGTCTCCTTTGGCTCACTCCTTTCCAAATTTTAGCTACTTAGTATGTCGGCCAAATCCTGCAGTGAACATCTCTTTTGAACAATCAGAATGAGAAAACCACAGAGACCCAGTCCTTTAAAATTATGCACCAACAAATCCAGAATAATCAGAGGAAGCTCTTGACAGATTAAGTTATACCTAATGTGGAATTTAAGACATGCCACTAGTAATTGATTTTCTTTCTAGGATAATTTGAGGACAAAGGCTTGGCTGACTTAAATACAACAGCAGGTCACTAGCTAACATTAATGTAAAGCAGGAATCCTGGAGACCTTTCTGATATAACTGACCTATTTTTTTTCTTTTTATCACCACTGTACTGCCCCCTTTATTTTAGGACCCATCACTCTGTGTTGCAATTCTTAGTTTAAATTCCTGTTTCCACTATTCGACTGTGAATTTCATGAGAGCAGGAATCTCTTCTTATTTACCCCTATAAAAGGTGTTCTTAATATCATCTGTCACAGTGTCTGGTACGTAGTAGCCTGTCAAACAATGGTGACTAACTGAATGCATGCCATGGTGAGAATAATTAATGTACATTAGTAGTTAGAAGTCCTGGATTCTAGTTCAACCTCTGTCATTAATTACATCTGTTTTTGAACAGTTGATTTAATGTGTCTTCCAGTTCAGTTGAAATTTTCTTCCAGCCAGCGTTTATTTCTGTAACAGAGATTCACAGCCTTCTATGAAATGTGAGGCAGGAAGCACATGTTTTCAATGAATAATTCAAGTTTTGGTATCTGATCACCGTGTGTTGGAAACTTACCTATCAAATACTCCTTTTTTTTTTTCTCACAATGCCAAGGATTTCAATTATACTCCTTTCTGGTTTATTTTGTCTATTTTCCACCGATTCTTGGAGGAAGAAAACAGTCACTGTGTTAAAGATGTTCAAGGTCAGAGAACTTTGTTCTTAATGCTGGCTGCTGGGGGTTTCGTTTCTGAGTTCAGTTTCCATGCCAGCCTAAAATAGCAACCCAGTGCCTTTTCTTGAGCATGTTATAGTTCTACTACAAATTCATGACAGTGAAGAGAAAAACAGTGGGAGAAGACATATCGAGTTGGATTTTCCGAGAAATTTCCCAGTTACAGGTTAGTTATCGGGTGGCATCTACTTGTTTTTAAAACCGTCTAGATTGTTACAATTGCATATAGACATCGAAGGATAGGGGAAGGATTTTTCGACATGATGGAAAGCAGAGGAGAAGATATTAAGATGTCTTGTTAGAAGAGAGTCTAGTTAGGGATTTCAAAGCCAGCTACTTGGTAGTTTTCCACAAAGTCTCAGAGTCTGGAAGGAAGGAGCCTTTCAATCCTTGCCTCTTCCAGCGGGCACGCCTGTCTGTGTGTGTACGTCTGTGTGTGCGTCGTGTATGTGTGGATCCTCAGTAGCTAAACAATTAGACAAACAAAAAGACCCCCAAACAAAGTCCCCGTCTCCCAGCTCTCTGAGACATTTTCCCCACAGGCAACCCCACGCACAACCTTTGCTTTGTCCCTGCGGGGCAGCTCGGCCTGTGTAAGACAATAGACCTACAAGATAATAACCGGGCAGTTGCTCCGTGGCCTTGCCCTTTCTCGGGATTAACTGTTACACCAATAAGCAGAGCAGGGTTTTTCCATCCCTGGCCTTTGCCGTTCCTGGGTGCCAGATGGCATTATATCCATGAAAAAAAAAATGCTGCAAGTTATAATGTTGCCCAGGCACTGTTACTTCCACTTGATCACACTGTTTGGGGCTCTCTTTGATGTACAAAACACTCCTAAGATAATGAAATGCGTTGGCAGCTGGCTAATGGCTGGGAAAGTGCAAACCCGGCACTGAACCCTTCCCACCAGACTATTGAATGGCTAGGTAACGTCAGGCCGAGCTGCAGACGGGGCAGAGAGGCTCGTTGCCAGGCAGGCTCGGGACTCCTGGGCAAGCGGCTGTGGAGGGGCTGGTATTTTTCTCTCTTCAATAGAAAGGGGTCTGTGCCCACTGCAAATGAGACATAAATCCATCCAGGACAAGCTCAGGCTTATTTGGAGCTGGCTTCTGGGATTTGCATAAGAGCCTTGTGCATACAGGTAAACAAAGACTTCCTGGAACTACTGATACGGAGGTGATCTGAGAACTGTGAACAAAGTAGGGCCTCATCTTTATGCAAAAAAAGGAAAAGAAAGAGTCTCCTGAATTAAATGTGACTTCGCTGCCGCTGACATTCTCCCTGGCCTGATTCACTGGGAAAGTGGAGCGTGTATAATTGGACAGGGAGGCTTTTCCTCACCCCTCTCTTTCTCGCTGCTACAGGCCAACTCTATGGAGATACCTATGAATATGATATGAAACCTTGGGTGTCAGCCCCTTTGGGGGGGCCTCTCTGTACTCACATGTCCGTCTACTTCCCACAACTCCACTCTGATCCAGCTGACTGCTGGCCACTAAAAGCACATCGGCCTTCTAGACAACCCCTGCCCCAGTCTAAGTAGACATCTCTGTTTCCAATGCCTCCTTCTTGTCCAGTGCGCCTGTATCTGTGTTAAGAATACAAACGTGGGCCAGGAACTCTGCCTTTAGGTGAGGAGTCAGCAAACCAGAGCCCTGCCACCTGTTTTGTGCATAGCCAACACGCCAAGGAGAGTTTTTCCATTTTTATTTATTTTATTTTTATTTTTGTAAAGCCAGTCAAATTTACCAGTGGCAGTGTGTGTACCAACTTTAGAGACACTCATGGTAAGAAGTTCTGATATCCTGCTACCCTGAGACCAGCATTCATTTTTATTTATTTTTTTCTTTTTGTTTTGTTTTTATTTTTTTTCCCCCGGCCTTCATTTTTAAATGATGGAAGGAAGATCAAAACACATGATAATTTGTGACACGTGATAGTTCTGTGACTTTCAAACACCAGTGTCCATTAGTGAAGACTTACTGGGACCCTGTAACACCAGGTCATTTATGTATTTTTTATGCTGCTTTTGGGTCTCAACAGTGGCGTTCGGTAGTTGCTTCAGAAGCTGGTCAGCCTGCAAAATGTGAAGTATTTACTCTCTGGAGTAAATACTTTCTCTACTTCTTTAGAGAAAGCGTTCAATTTGATCTATGCTTTTTG
Organism: Galago senegalensis; assembly: GCA_963575145.1. NCBI lineage: Eukaryota > Metazoa > Chordata > Mammalia > Primates > Galagidae > Galago > Galago senegalensis. Next base: position 7,486 of record CAUYTI010074291.1, read on the forward strand.
TAGAGCTGAATATATCCTTTTTGACCATTTCTTTTTTTTTTCTTTTTTTTGAGACAGAGCCTCAAGCTATTCCCCTGGGTAGAGTGCTGTGGCATCACAGCTCACAGCAACCTCCAACTCCTGGGCTCAAGTGAGTCTCCTGACTCAGCCTCCCAAGTAGCTGGGACCATAGGCACCTGCCACAACACCCGGCTATTTTTTTTTTTTTTTGGTTGCAGCCATCATTGTTGTTTGGCGGGCTGGGCTGGATTCTAACCCTCCACCTTAGGTGTATGTGGCTTGCGCCTTAGCCACTTGAGCCACAGGCGCCAAGCCCTTCTTGACCGTTTCTAAATGGTCAAGTCTGAGGATAACTTTAGCTGGGTGAGACACTGTCCACAATTCCAGTCTTTCCATCACTGTTGTCTGAGGAAGGTTGTTATTGCCACCAGCTACTGTCAAGCTTAGAATGGGACCAGTCTTTGAAATTCTTCTAAAGCTTGCTTCCTGAACTGTGCCTTTCTCTGTGGTCAACATCTATGTCAGCGTTCTGACAAATACTTTAGGTTTGAAATGTCTCAAGGGTGTGTGTTCAGCCGGAGTGAAAACTAAGGGGCAAAAGGGGAGATCTGATAATGCTTCTTACTGTGACATTTTCCCTTCCCAGACTCCCTCTGACAACCAGTGTTGGGTTCACAGTCCAAGGTTGCGAGCTTCTCTGAGCACCAGAAATGAATCTGCCTATCCCACACCAGGTGCCCACGTTTCTGTCCTGAGCTCTGCCTTGTTAATTCCAACAATTCGAACTTCTCTTCTTTTTCACGAGAAGTCACTGAGCACATCTTTGCTTCATTGTCCTGTTTGTTGGGGGATACTGGGCCTGTGACCATAACTCCCTACCCATTCCACTTCATCTGGTGCTGAGACCTTCATTTGGACTCAGCTTTTCACAAGATTGTTGCCTGCAGCGATTCTGGTTCTATTCAATAGGGAATCTTTCTTCATCAAAAGTTAACAGTGGGGCACGATGGCTCACCCCTGTAATCCCAACATTCCGGGAGGCTAAGGCAGGTGGATTGCTTGAGGCTAGGAGTTGGAGACCAGCCAGAGCAAGAGCAAGACCCTGTGTTTAAAAAATAGAAAAACTAGCTGGGGCTTGGCGCCTGTGGCTCAAGTAGCTAAGGCCCCAGCCACATACACCTGAGCTGTCAGGTTCAATCCAGCCTGGACCCGCTAAACAACAATGATGGCTGCAACCAAAAAATAGCTGGGCATTATGGCGGGTGCCTATAATCCCAGCTACTTGGGAGGCTGAGGCAGGAGAATCGCTTTAACCCAGGAGTTGGAGGTTGCTGTGAGCTATGATGCCACAGCGCTCTACCCAGGGTGACAGCTTGAGGCTCTGTCTTAAAAAAAAGAAAGAAAAACTAGCTGGGTATAGTGGTGGGTGCCTGTAGTCTGTCTGTACTCTGGGAGGCTGAGGTGAGAGGATGGCTTGAGCCCAGGAGTTTGAGGTTGCTGTGATCTATCATGATGCCACAGCAGCCTACCAAGAACAATAGAGTGAGACTCTGTCCTAAAATAAACAAACAAAGAAATAAATAAACGTTAACGGCAATTGGCTCTGCATGGTGGATTATGGGTGACTTTCCCTCTTTGCTCTTTTCTGTGTCTTCTAAGGGGAACATATACTTCTTTTATATCAAAAAGAAAAAAGTTGACAAAAAAGATGCTAGAAATACTACTATAGTCCTAATCTCTACTTACCGATATGTGTCTATAAATTCCTTCTCCCTGCCAGGTGTGGCAGCAGGTGCCTAGAGTCTCAACTACTTGGGAGGTTGAGGAAAGAGGATCGTTTGAGGCCAGGAGTTCAATACCAGCCTGAGCAACATAGCAAGGACTCACCTTAAAAAGAAAAAACAAATAATAATAAAATCAATCCCTTCTTTTCTTCCCTTTCTTATTGAGGAATTCCCAGATAAGTGCAGATAGTATTTAAATCAAGGAAACGAGGCAAATAAACTGTCTAATATCACTCCATTAAACAACTTGTGTTTGTGAGGGAGAGAGAGAGAAGTATTTAAGAGGTTATTGTATTTGTATTAAAGGAGCCTGGTCTTCTGTTTTCTGTTCTGGCATGTAGTAAGGACAAGCAAAAAGCTGAAGAAACACACACCCCCAACCCAAAATGAAAACCCTGGAATGGCACTCAAAAAATTGTGGGTTTTTTTTTTTTTTTTTTTTGAGACAGAGCCTCAAGCTATCCTCCCTAGGTAGAGTGCCATGGCATCACAGCTCACAGCAACCTCCAACTCCTCGGCTCAAGTGAGTCTCCTGCCTCAGCCTCCCAAGTAGCTGAGACTACAGGTGCCCACCACAATGCCCGACCATTTTTTGGTTGCAGCCATCATTTTTGTTTGGCAGGCCCGGGCTGGGGATTTGAACCCGCCACCTTAGGTGTATGTGGCTGGCACCTTAGCCACTTGAACCATAGGTGCCGAGCCCAAAAAATTGTTAATAGTAGTTATCTCTATAAGTAGAGTTGAGGGTGATAGGTAACTTTTATTTTGAATTAACTGGTTAGTTTGTTTTAGATTTTAACAGTGATTGTATTTATAATGACAAAAATACTTGAAAATAATGAAAACATTTCAATCTCAACCACAGACCTTTTCGTATCCATTGGTCCCACCCACATCTGTTATTAATCAGGCCCTGCTCCCACCCTCCCTCGACAAGACACGCTGACTCTCAGCCCCTCTGTCTCCCACCACTGAGCTTTTGGAAAATGCTGGTGTTACATATGGCTCATCTGGGGAAAGCAGCTACACTTCCTTTCTAGCTTCAGATTTGGGGGGTTCTGCATAGAAAGGCTTTTTCTACTCCATGATTGTAAAAATAAAAATAATGCTATTTTTTCCTAATACTTTTTTATTTGTGCTTCATATTATACAGTTTCTACTACACTTAGAATTTATTTGTATATAAATTGTGAGGTTTCATCCTATAAGGGTACATGTGAATTTCTCTAAATGTAGAATATAAATGTTTTAACACAATAACAAGAAAAAGACATGAAAGCTATGTTAACCAGTTGGATGAAAGTATTTCAGATTATATATAGAAAGAGTACACTGTACCCCATGATAGTATTAATGTACACTGCTATGATTTAATAAAAAAAATAAATGAAGTAAAAAAATAATTAAATACATTGTAAGGTAATAATCTGATGATCTGATATAGACTATTGCGACCCCGGCACTTTGTAATCAACACAAATTAAAGCTGACAAATATAAGTCCACGTGGTAAAGTAAGTTATTAACTAGTTGCTTTCAAAAGAATAGAAGCTTTTTGAGAAATTTCTACCTGTAGTATTTGACTTGATAAAAAAATGGTCATAGAAGAAAACTAAGAGGGGCAGAAGCTTCCCCTGATAAGATTTAATAAGGATAAAACAGTCTGCTGCAAGCCAGGATAAGATTTACATGGAAAGAAATCTTGGCCATATTGAAAATAATATCAGTAAGATTAAAACTGAAATGGTAATAATTAAAAATTTTAAATTGTGCTATATAGCAAGTTGGCCAAGAAAAAATAAAGTTGATTGGCTCAGCGCCTGTGGCTCAAGTGTCCAAGGCACCAGCCACATACACCTAAGGTGGTGGGTTCAAATCCAGCCCGGGCCTGCCAAATAACAATGGCAGTTGCAATCAAAAAATAGGCGGGCGTTGTGGCAGGTGCCTGTGGTCCCAGCTACTTGGGAGGCTGAGGCAGGAGATTTGCTTGAGCCCAGGAGTTGGAGGCTGCTGTGAGCTCTGATTCCACGGTACTCTACCCAGGGTGACAGCTTGAGGCTCTGTCTCAAAAAAAAAAAAAAAAAAGAAAGTTGATTTAAGTCCAAATAATTTCTCAAGAAAAATTCATCCATGTTAGTAAATTATGATTTTAAAAAATTGTGTGAGCTGGCTCAGTGCTTATAGCTCAGCAGCTAGGGCACCAGCCACGTACATTGGGGCCGGTAGGTTCAAAGCCAGCCCGGGCCTGCCAAACAACAGTGAAAACTACAACCAAAAAATAGTCAAGAGCATCACTTAAGCCCAAGAGTTTGAGGTTGCTGTGAGCTGTGATGCCATAGGACTCTACTGGGGGTAACATAATGAGACTGTCTCAAAAAAAAAAAAATTGTGTGTGCTGGGCATGGTGGGATATGGATATAATCTCCAGCTACTAGCAAGGCTGAGGTTGGAGGATCACTTGAGCCTAAGAGTTTGAGACCAGTCTGGGAACAGAATGGGACCTCATCTCAAAAAAAAATTGTTTGCATTAGTAAAACCAGAGCAAAAAAAAAAAAAAAAAAGACAAATGTGGGGCCAAATCAATAGAGTCAATTTGTTCCTTTTTTGTGGTGATCACACTTTATTTTTCTAAACGAGTTACTTATTATTCCAACACCATTTATGGAGGCATTAATCAAACTTTCTCAAATGAATTGAAATGAACCTTTCTTGTTTACTGAATTCACTTAGATTTATGTCTGGACTCTGTGGCTTTTCTGTGATCTGCTTAACTAATATGCACGGTCTTTAATTATTGTAGATTTCAAGTAGCACTGAAAATAAGTTAAGTAAGCTCTCTTCCCCTCCATTAGAATTAGTTTTCAACATTTTGTTAGCTCTTCTCTCACATTTACTCTCCCAGGGAACTTTAGCTTTAGTTAGTTAAACAGAGCAGATTTTTAATAAATCATTGACAAGCTGCATGATATGGACATTTTAGTTTCAATCTCCTACCTTGAATATTTTTTAAAATATCTTGGCTTGATATTGTATGTAGATTAGGGTGACCAGATTTTAACATCAGTATGGCCGGACAACTTGGCTGCGGGGGCGGAGTGGGGGCGGAGGGGGGTCGGGGCAGGGTGGGGCCTGACAACAATGCAAACTTTGATAAGCAGTTCTTGATAATCACTTCTCAGCAATTATTTGTTATTATTACAGCTTAACATTATAAAATTAACAAAAATAATATAAAACTCATATTCTGGTGAAATAGCCACATGGCAGCCAAAAACCGTATATTCTCTTCTTGTTCTCTCGCCCATTCGTGCATTCTTTCCAAAAATCGGGACTTTTTAAAAATGTGGTGGACGTGGGACAAATTCTTGAAAAGCGGGACGTCTGGTCACTCTAATGTAGAGATGTAGATATGTGTGTATATTCCCCCATTTTTGTTTTTTAGCTTTTAAAACATCATTTAAATTTATAATTTAAATACATCATTTACGTATTTCAGTTTTGGTTTCAGATCCTGTTCTTCATTTGAGGCCTTTATGATCCTTGGCTGTTCATACATTTTGAAGATAATTCTAGTTAGTGTACTATGTTTTGTCTATTACCTGTTTCCAAAGATGATTAGGCCTGAGAACGTTCATACTCCAGCTGCTCCAATATGATATAATGTTGGCACCTATTTGGAAGTAGAAATGGCAAAGATTTTTCTTTTTTCCTCTGAAATGCATTATGTACCCTGAGTGTTGATGAAGGGCCAAGATGTTTAAACGACCTTACTAGAGGGATTTCCCCATGTTTTCTTTCTCTTTTCTGAAGAATTGGAATCCATTATTTATCCTGTCCTTTGCTCTGTCCTCTAAATTCCTGGATGAAATTCAGGAGGCGCTTTTAGAGTCTACCTCCCCGTTTGATGATCGTTGATGATTTGAATTTGCATTTTAATGCATTTCCTAAGGGGAGAGCCTTAACCTTCACAAAATTTTACTTTGTGAATTTGATATGAGGTAATGACCAATTCTTGGAGCTACTGTCTTACTTATCACTTGTTTATGGTTTGTTTTGGGATCAATCACATGACCTTTGGTTTTCTGAGGTTTTCTTTTTGTTGTCATTGCTGTTGTCACCTCCCTTTTATGTACAAGTCATATCTTATCAGAGCAGAAATTGGTTCTAATTTCCAGTCCTATCTTCAGTGTATAAAAGAATGACTGGCACATAGTCAGCCCCCAGTAAATACTTTTGATTGACTGACTGGTGTGTCTTTGTTTCCAAACATAACTTTTGAAGAATGCCAGATTATCTAAATTAGCTATTTGTCTGCCCCATGCCTTTACAAAGCCTCTCACTTTTCTTCTTCCCAAACTCTGATTTTGGTGCCTTCCTCTTCATAATGTTAAGGATCAAATCTGTTCAATCATCTGTGAACATCTCTCTCTCTCTCTCACCTCATGTCCATATCCATTTAGACATCAAATTTGCTAATTCTTTCACTTCCCTCTTGTTCTTTCTCACTTAGCTTTCACAATTGCCTCTAATTTTTACCCCTTTCTTCCAGGGCCTCTCCCTACTCTCCTACCTTGGCAAAATCTGTTTTTACATTGCTTCTGGAACAATCGTTCTTCAACACACCTGACCTTGTCACTGTCGTGATTTCTCCTGTTGTGATTTCTTCTGACCTGCTTTGCATATTCTTCCGGCATGTGCAAGGCCCCAGTTATCATTTCCCATTCTGTCCGCATCTGTATCCTGCCACGCATATTATTCTCCAGCTAAGATGGTGTGCTGTCAATCCCTGGACATACCCTTTGATCTCTGTGCCACTGTCGCTGTTCCTGCTCTGTGCTTCAGCCACAGGCACCTCCTCTCAGTTGACTGTCCTCCATGATCTCTTCTACCATGGTCTTTGCTGGCAGCATCCTCCCTGCTTGCCTCCCAGATGCACTTGGTTGCATAATTGTCATTCAGCCTCCAGATCTCACTCCTGAATCATCTCTCAGGGACACCTTCATTGATCCATCACTCTCATTTCCTACCTTGGTGCTAGGTCAGATAGTGGGTCACTCTTATAGCTCTGGTACTCTGATAGTGCACAGTTCATAATCACACGTCTATTTGTGAGACCATTTGATTAAGGATGGTCTCCCCCAGTTTATTCAAACTCTGTGAACAAAGAGATGTGGACCACTTTGCCCACCCTTGTATTCCCTGTACCCAGCACAGAAAAACTAAACACCAAATGGATCAAAGTCTGTAAAAGCCTTGTCCGTGATCCCTTCCTCATCTCCTCTCAGAAACTATTCAAGAATCCCAATTTTGAATTCATCTCTCTCTTCTCTTCAGTCTCACCATACTTAATTCTCCCTCAGTGGATGATCAGCTCCTAGAGACTAGTTAAGTCAGGGAAACTGTCAGAGGTGTGTTTAAATATGAGCACTTACTCAAGGCTTTGCTCACAAGAGTAAGTAATGAAAGTTTGTTGAAATCTTGGTTAAATATGAAATGTTCAGAGTGTTATATCATGCTTCAGTGACACCAAAGTTTGGATCAGAAGCCCATCTGAAACAGTGTCCTTTGATTATACTTGAATCTTAGCCAGTCAATTCACAAATGTGTGAGTGTGTTCCTTAGGGAGAATGAGATGGAATGTGTAGTGAATTCATTGGGAATCCACATCTACAAAGAGAAACCCGTACTCTGGTGCTGGTGTAAGAAGATGATGTCATCTAACTCGATAATCTTGTTAATAAATCCTAGCAGATAGGAACCTGGCAATGGAAGGAAATCATGATTAACTAATCTATGTTTATCCTGTCTACTGAACTCTACCCGGAAACATAAAACCTCATGGAAAAATTTGGCCTTTGTTTATTTAAACCTGCTCTCACAACAGAAAGGTAAAGCATGAGTTTTACCAAGGCTGCAGGCTGATTGCTCTCAATTCTACTCAACACAAGAGCAAATTGTCCTTCAACCTTGTTTTGCCAGGTTTCCATCTGGACTAATAGATGGTCTATTTCACAGAGCAGTGTTCAAAAGATGATATAGCACTATTAGCTTTGGACTGTCACAAAGGGTCTGGAGAATTTCCTGGGCACTCTGTGTTGATTTCAAGTCCCAGGGAAGAACTTGGGAAGGAATAGGAAAAGCTCTGGTTATGCTCTATCCTGGAGCTGCCAAGGAAGTTGGTATTAATGGGACCTCACAGGGAATTTTCTTATCTTAACCATGAGAAGGGAACTGGGGATAGGTTTTATTTAATGATAACAGAAGAGAGACTCATTTATCCTTCTTGCTGTTGAAGAATGTAAGAAAACACCTAAGAGAGATAATTCATCTGAGAGTTAGACAAAGTGTTTTCCTGATCTCTGAAGGTGCTCAGGTACAATTTACTCAATTTGAGATGACAGCATCTAGGAACAACACCTGTTTTGTTTTGTTGAAAAAAGGGGGACTTTCTGAAGGTAGAAGTATACTTCTCTGCCTAAAGGTAAGGGCTTGAAGAAGGAAGAGTCAAAGTCCATGCTGTAGAAGAAAAAGCCATGGCATTTGGGATTTTGAGAAACTACTTGGTGGAGAGTCAGGATTTGTAGATTTTATCAGGGTCTAGGAATTTTGTTCTTGTCCTTATTTGTTATTGTGGCCGCTGTCTGTCCCTATCGTACATACCAGCAAAATGCTTAAAATGAGAATCATTGGTGAATAGATATGGTGAATTAGTTCCTCCACTTAACCAACTTCCTTCCTTCCTTCCTTCCTTCCTTCCTTCCTTCCTTCCTTCCTTCCTTCCTTCCTTCCTTTCTCTCAGTTTAAGTCATTGCTTATTTCTGAACCAATCACTGTGGTGGGAGCAAATGCCATGTGCTGATTGTATTATGTTTTTGTCACTTACTCTTACTGAATCACATAGACTGAGCAAGTATGCGAGTGTTTGTTTTGATTGGAGAAAAGGAGGCAGGGGTTCCCCTGAGGAAAATTGAGGCCCCAAAGAAAGCTCAATGGACTTCGAGATAGCAAAAACAGCAAGAATCTGTCATACCCTGACTTTTAGTTTGAATAACATCATTGGTATATGTAGAGCTGGATATTTATCACAAACTTGCTTGAAAGAACACTTCATCTTAATTGAATCCAGTTTGTTTTTTTCCATAACGGAGAGTTTGAACTAATGATCTTTAACATGACAGCCTTCTTTATTATCTATGATGCAGTGTACTTTTTAGAGTATCTTTTAAAATAACAAATTTAAAAATTTCAGAATTATATAAACAATCTGTTGAAGGGAAGTAAAAATGAAACATTAGGTTTTTGGTACGGCTGTTGATATTTGCCATAAGGGCCAGCATGAGCCATTGAGTATAGAGCTAAATTATGTTTCTTAAAAGCTGTTGTGATTAATCCCAGAAGCTCTGTCATGTGCTGTTTCCTCTATGTGATACACTATAGGAAGAGAGAGACCAAACCCAAGAAGCTCTGCTGGGTTAATATCCACCTGGAGACACAGTTGTAAGCCTTGCTTGAGGAGCCAGACATAGCTTTCTACGTCTAGAACTGAGAGTGGAGGCTTTACACCCTTTTGTATTGGCCTCTGTGACATTAAGTGATGTGAGCACAGGGTCTCTTGAAGTTGGAAGCCTCACTTGGGATTCATTCCTTGGACTTCCTGTACTGCATAGCTCTGCCCTTGTGGTGGGTCAGATGAAGAAGGGCCAGAGTGAATGGCCACTCCTACACTCGGTCTTGAGCCTCAGACTCTTCTAAGAACTGATACTTTCAATGAGCAACCTTAGAAAGTACGTTGCCTATGTTTGATAGGTAAACTCAGAATTTTATATTAAATTTGTAGACGTGTATGTCTGACACTTGGCATTATACCTGAGATAAAGGTATCTCCTTCTAGCTTCTTGCTTCACATGGCAACTTCTAGGATATGTCCATGTACAATTTCCACATGTCAGGAACAGCTCAGGTAGGTAACCCAAGACCTGCTTCCGTGCATAACTTGCCAGAAATTTCCATGCTTTTGAGCATGGTGTAAAAAGCCATAGAAGACTATTCTTTTATGACAGATTCAGGGATTTATGCACTGTTGACCCTTTTTAAAAAATCAAAATAAGTTTTTTATCCAGTCTCAGAAGGTCTTTAGGGTCCCATGAAGTCCACTTGCATTTCTCTAAGAAGCCTTTGTTTTAAGTTGGAAACAAAGGCTTCAGTTGTTTCTAGTCTTCCAGGAGGAAGTGGGCTTCCTGGTAACTTCCTCCCCTCATTATCCAAAATAGTCTTCTTATCAGATTTTATGTGGTTGACTTGATTTATCAGAGTGACATTTGTCTTTGAACTATATTCCTAAAAGAATTTATATTGAATAATCCCTTATAAAGCACTGTGATCACATATTGCTCCTATATTCTGGTATCACATGCTCTTAGCCAGTCCCAGAAAACCGTGTTGTATACGTTCAGCCCATAAGACCATAAGAGCTCTTCTGCTCTTCCTGAGTTGAGTGTGTCGGTGTGTCTGCAATATGTGTTGTTTATTCAACTGTGGTCTCTCTCCCTCTGCCATCAATTTGTGTTCTTTTTGTGGATGACAAAAAGGCAACAGACCTACTGCAAAAAAGGAAAGGCATTTACAAGAGATACCATGGTGAACATTTTATCAAGAGAACGAGAAAACTGGGAGAAAAGATTTGCAAAAAACATATCCGATAAAAGACTGCTATGCAAAATATACAAGAAACATTTAAAACTCAGCAAAAAGGGGTGGTACCTGTGGTTCAAAGGAGTAGGGCACTGGCCCCATATGCCGGAGGTGGTGGGTTCAAACCTAGCCCCAGCCAAAAACTGCAAAAAAAAAAAAATAATAACAACAAGAAAACAAATGATGCAAGAAGAAAATAGCCAAACTACCTGGATGGACACCATACCAAAGAAGATATTTAGATGTCAAATAAGCATACGCTTGACATCCTATGTCATCAGGGAACTGCAAATTAATATGACAATAACATACCTCTATTAGAATGGTCAAATCCAAAGTATTGACAATGTCAAATGCTAGCGAGGATGTGGAGCCACAGAAACTCTCATTCATTGCCAGTGGAAATGTAAAATAGTACGGCTACTTTGGAAGACCGTTCGGCGGTTTTTACAAAACTAAACATACTCTTACCCCATCATTCACATGATCCAGCAGTCACACTCCTCACTGTTTACCCAACAGAACTGGAAACTTATGTCCACACAAAACCCCACAGAGAAATGTTTATAGAAGCTTTATTTATGATTGCCAAAAATTGAAAGTAACCAGTATGTCCTTCCATAGGGGAATGAACAAATAAACTGGGAAACATCCAAACAATGGACTATTATGTATAACGGATTAAAAATGTATGAAGTATCAAACCACAAAAAGACAAGGAAGAAACTTAGATGCTTGTTACTAAGTGAAAGAGGCCAGTCTGGAAAGGCTGCTTACGGTGTGATTTCACTTGTGTGACCTCTGGAACAGGCAAAACAGTGGAGGCAATAAAAAGACCAGTGGTTGCCAGAGGTTAGGGGAGAAGGAAGAATGAATAGATGGAGCCCGGAGGATTTTTAGGGCCATAAAAGTACTTGGTAAGTAGGATACAATGAGGATACATGATGCATGGGATATATTTGTCCAAACCCATAGAAAGGAGGTCCCTAGGAGTGAACTTTAAATTTTGAACTCTGGGTGAAGACGTGTCAATGTAGGTTTAGAACACATGAGCCACTCTGGTGTGGGATGCTGGCGGGGGTAGAGGGGAAGCCTGTGCATGGGGGGGGGGGGCAGAGGGATAATGAGAACTCTCTGTGCTTGCCACTCCATTTTGCTGTGATCTTAAAAATGCTCTCAAAACAATGCCTGTGAATATTTGCATCATGAACATGCAAGTTTTGTGTTTTTTCAAGATGCTTGCGTGTCAAGTGCTTTGATGTTATAAAGGGCATTGTTGCCATAGTCTTCAGAGGACCAATGTTCAGCTCCATGGAACACAGAGGAAAGAAACCATGTTGACAAGATGTCCAGGCACCGTGCTAATGGCTCTCTGTGAGGGCTGTGTTGTGTGGGCTCAGCCTGTGCAGAGCTTTGCAGTTACTAAGCAAGCTTTCCTGGCCCTTCCTTGGGTCTGCTCTCTAAAGACTAGGAAGGGAAGTGGAGGGGACTGCTGCTCCTCTGAGTTTATAAAAGGCCTTCATTGGAGATAACACCCCTCCCTTATCAGAGCGGGGAGAACAGCTCAGTAACAGCTGAAGCCCTGTTTACCCAGACAGCTGCTGAAGCAGCGAGAGGCCGCTCCCTGCTGCCTCCAGCCCTGCCCCTTTGCTGGCTGAACAAGAAGGGACAGTGAGTGGCTCTGGCTAATAATTATGGTAATGGCTAACATCGGATGTAAATTCGTGCCAGCCAGAACATTAAGTGTTTTACATGGCTTGTTTCAGTCCTCAGAAGAACAGCAGCCAGTGGAACTTAGTGTGTTATCAGGCACTGTTCTCCTAGCTTTAGAGGTGCTACACTAATGTAATCATGAAGGAACCCAAGGACACCCTCCTGTGATCTTTCCTGATTTACAGAGGAGGAAACTGAGGCTTAGAGAGATTGAAAAATTCTCCCCGTGTCACAGAGCTGCTAAGGAGGTGTGTGTAGTCGGGAATTAATCTCAAGGGTAGCGTGACTCTAGAATTGTCTTTTAATCCTAGCTCTGCAGTCGATCCATTATAATTTTGTGTATCTCTAAAATATTTTCTAAAAATAAAATACATTTGAAAATCATTATGGGATACCGAATTCATGTTTATCCCTCGTATTCTTAGCGTGCCGTATGTTCTGGGCTACTCAGAGCTAAGCTAGCCCAACACACTGTATCATACTCTCTTAATCAAACCAGGTGGTTGCATCGTGATTGTGACTGTTAAAGTTTAGAACAGAAAGCACGAGGCAAGGTGGGAGAAGTGGCAAGGGAGGAAAGGAGATTATGTAAAGGGACTCTCCAGGTGGCCACAATCCTGGAGAGTTTGCCCAGTACAGGAACTGGCTGACAAGGTTGCAGAAACCTGATTTGCTCAGTCCACTAGAAAACATATCTTCTCCGGAAAGGGCTTCTGGAAGTTATAGTAAAAACCAGACCACTCGTATCAATATGCCGTATTATAACTGTCAGGGGAACTGGGCTCTTACATTACTGGGTCAGAAGAGGCTTTCCTTGCAGACTTGCTCTACGGAAAGTCACACTAGAATTATAATTAATTTGCTGGGTGATGCAAATATTCTATTCTATTGTATTCTATGATGCAAATATTCGGAGGTTACAGTAGCTGGATACAAAATCAGGTTCATTAAAATGTCCCACCCAGGAGCCCCTAGCTGGAATCTTCAGAATTGAGTTAAACACTTGACTAGTGTGTTTTCTTCCCTGGATAGAACTTGCCCTTGTGAATTATTTAGATGTAAGCTACAGAAAAATTTCAAAAAAAAGATAAATGCTTATTTCTAATTAATGGAAAAGTCTGGCATAATGCCCTGTTGTGCCAGAGGCCCTATATTCCCTTTACATCTTGTGATTCTGCCTTGTGTGGCCTCAATTTTACTGTCTGAGACAGAGGCTTTTCTGTTTGGGGAGGAGGCTGGAGGGAGTTAGAGAGCAAAGCACATGTGCCTGCTCCTGTCAAGGCAAGCTCCTGCCAGCCACCACGTGACGTTTTACCTATATTCCACAGTCCAGATCTTAATCTTACATGTAAGGAAGTCTGCACAAGGAAGTTTCTCTCTAGCATAACCTAATGCTCTGCCAAAATTCAGAGTCTTCATCAGCGTGGACCAGGTGGAGAATGGAGAGGTAAGAGCTCATCGTCCACGACCCATGTCCCAAGGCTTAGACCCTGGCTCGGGTCACGTCAGGGAGAGGCAAACACATCCCCATCTATGAACACAGAGGTAACCAATCCTGCTACTCACTCGCGACATCCACGCCGTACAACTGCAAGACTTGGGCCCCAGCTTCAGGTCACTTCAGAAGGCCCCTCAGCTAGTAGAGCTGAACAGAGAGGACTGTCCTGGGGTCTCGCTTCTTCCATTTCATAGTGTTATTTTTTTTCCTGGGCCCCGATGAGATAAGGGGAGGGACTAATGCTCATTGGTTCAAAAGCCTCCTCTCTTGGGGTCTCTCTCCTAGAGTCTGATATCCAGCTCTTCCAATTTGCTAGGTGATATCCCATAACATAAGCAAGAGACTCTCCCCTAATCTGCTACTGCTCCTCCTCCCATGAGTTCATCTTCCTGGAAAGCAGCTCCACTGGGTCTGGTGTGACCTCCTCCACCCTTATCTGCAGGTCATGGGATACCTAATACTTTGGACCACACGTAGCACAGGATTATCAATACCACAATCCCTTTCTTCTTTCTGTGCTGCCACGGCTGTCCCGTGTCCACTCTGTGCCACATATTAGGTACACCCCAGTCTTGCTCTGTAGAGCAGCCTCTCTCCATTTTCATCCTGTAAGTGCTATTTTTCCCTCCTTTTCAGTTTATTTTGAGTCATATGATGATACTACTTTTATAACAGAAAAAAAAAAAGCAAGATTTGATAAAGAAAAGTGTTAGGGAAAATACTGCTTCAGATCTGAATGCCTTAGAAATAGTGCGGTCAGCCCATGCCATCCCCTCCTCCCCTCCTTCGTGTACCATTGTCACCATGATGAAGACACATCTCATGTTGGAACCCAGCATTCGCGCAAGCAAGAACCGCTTACTGAGGGTGCATTTGGACGCAGTAGGACCCAAGAAAAGTATTCAACTCTGCTGGCATTAAAGAACTCAGCTTGGCTTTGTAAGTATTTATTTCTCTGTCCACATAAAAGCTTTTTCTGTTCCAGCAATTTCACTGTTTCCACAGCAGCCAACTCAAAGGCACCCAGGAAGAAGTGGCCATATGTAACTAGGGGAATGGAAAAGAATTGAAATGAGCAAACAAGGTGTTTCCCCTTGCCCCATCTTGCTGCAGGTTTCCCCAGCTGCTTTGGAAACACTGAATTCCTCTTCTCACCACGTGACCCCGTGCAATAAGAAGACCAAATTGCAGTAGCTTCAAACGCAAATGGAGACGCAGAATCATAACCAAACGAGAAATATCCCAGCCAATAAGAAAGGAAATCCTTAGAAATTTTGTCCTTGCCCCAAAGAGCATAACTTTCTGAGTTAGATCTCACTGAAAAATCTGCCTTTGATGGAAAAAGCAAACACTGTTTTAAAGCTAACCACATTCATGTCTAAGAGCACACAGCTCCTCTTTAAAAATGCCTCAAAGAAAAAAAATTGATGCAAAAGTGGGGACATCTTACTATCTGAGTGGAAATGCCAAATCAGAATACAGGTATTTTATACAAGAGTTTCTCACAAGCCTTCTGATCGTGGGACTGTATTCTTTGAAAAACAAAATCAAAATAATATAATTGGGAGCTAAACAAATGTCATTTACATCCATTTCTGCCTTAGATGTAGTAAGTATATTCTTCTGCTTCTTCTTTTTTTTTTTTTTTTCAGAGACAGGATCTCAGGGTCTCTCTCTGTTGCCCAGGCCAGAGTGCAGTGCTGCAATCATAATTTGCTGCAGCCTCCAACTCCAGGGCTCAAGCAATCCTCCTGCCTCAGCCTCCCACGTAACTGGGACTAAAGGCACACACCAATATGCCCAGCTAATTTAATTTTTTTTTTTTTTTTTTTTTTTTTGTAGAGATAGAGGTCTCACTATGTTGCCTAGGCTGGTCTTGAACTTCTAGCCTCAAGTGATCCTCCCACCTTGGCCTCTCAAAGTACTAGGATTACCGGCATGAGCCACCGTGCCCAGCCCTGTTTCATTCTTATTTGCTTTCTCGTTTAGTCTGTTCTTTTTCCTTTTTCTTTCTGAGTTAGATTGGTCTTGTGTTCTCTAGTTTTAGTATGGGCCTCTCATCCTTTCTTCCCAAATCACTCTTTACATATTTGCCGGAATGTGCCTCTGTAAGCCTGTGGGTGTTCTCTAACGGTCTCTGTGGTGTCATCCAGCTTTTCCTTTCCAGCTGCACCTTCTTCCATTCCCTCTCCTGTCCTTGAGACCAGTTATACCAAGTTACTTGCTACCCCCCAAGCTCAGCTCACCACCCCCATTTCTGTACCTCTGTGTGGCTTTCCCCCTGTCCAGGACACCCTTGATCCTGGGAAGAACTTTTCATCCTTCAGTCCCAAGGTCAAGCTCCCTGTTCTGGTTCCTCCAGCCTCTCCTCTGCAGAATTTTGGGACTTGGATACACCTTGATCTTAGTGTAATAGGCACACATTTCAGCTCACGCTTTTTTCTATTGCACAATTTAATTTACATTTCGAACCCTCATTCTATTTTTTTCTTTCTTTTTTTTTTTTTTTCATTCTTTGCAGGTTTTGGCCGGGGCTGGGTTTGAACCTGCCACCTCTGGCATATGTGGCTGGCGCCCTACTCCTTTGAGCCACAGGCGCCACTCATTCTATTGCTTGTTACCTAAGCTCAGACAAGTCAGGATACTTTTCCTTCCTGTCATTTCTCTGAGGTTTTCTAGCCCCAAAGCATATGGGGTAGAGAACATGGTTTTGACTGTCATCTCTCCTTCCTGGCCTCCACTTGTTGGCCATTGTCTTCTCTGGAACTTTGGTTGTTGGTTCAGACGTGACTATAATGTAGCTCTTGTTCTCACCTTTTTTGTTTGTTTGTTTTGAGACAGAGTCTCTCTTTGTCACCCTCAGTAGAATGCTAAGGCGTCATACCTTACAGCAACCTCAAACTCTTGGGCTCAAGCAATCCTCTTGCCTCAGCTTCCCAAGTAGCTATAACTACAGGCACCCACCACAACACCTGGTGATTTTTAGAGATAAGGTCTTGCTCTAGCTCAGGCTTGTCTCCAACTCGTGAGCTTAGGTGATCCACCTGCCCCAGCCTCCCAGAAACTTGTTCCCATCTTTGAAGTATCTTCACATTCAGTAAAACTCCCAGTTCTGATGCCTTTCCTGGGAACACAAAAATTTATGTTCCCAGGCTGGGCTGAAAAAGGGGAATGGCTGGGGTGCTGAGACCTGTCTCTTCCTGGATGGCTCTCAGAAACATGAGACCATCTGTTAATCCACCCAGGCTGCCAGAGGCCCCGTCCTAGATATAGGCCCCATCCTAGCAGCATGCTGTTATTTCTTTTCTGCACTCTGAGTGCTTCTCCAGGGATCCACAAGGGATGAAAACACAAATTCTTCCATCCCAAGAGCTCTACATTTTTTTTTGAGGTCCTGGTATTTCTATTTTGCTGCACCCTGACCCTTCCTATAGACCCAGCTACATGTAATTTCTTCTCTGTTTATTCTGACTCTTCCTCCTCCCACACTCTAAGGAAGCATCATCTCTTGTAGTAGACAGTGAGACGGGGGGAGGGTGGAAGGGGCACGTGCAGAGTCTCCATCTAATTCACTTTGTCTTCTCTGAGTCCCCTTGGTGCTTGGCTTTTGAAACTCAAAAGCTTTTACTCTGCTTTTTGCTAGAATATCCTCTTGGCAAGGATTCCCATAATTCTGAAATGGGGCAAAAGCATGAGATTCTGATTAGGAAATGATGCTATTATTTCAAAATATCATCCCACTGCACTAGTACTTAACATATTCTTTTGAAATAGATCATTTATTGTTTTCCTTTACTACACTGTGAACTTAAACTTACTTTTCCTTTCAATACTCTCTCAATCATGGCATAGCCCCCAAGAAAAGATGGAAAAGACTCTGATTTACCTGAATTTAGATATCTTCAACAGGTAGAATGAGGTCTCAGCATATAAATTTAAGTGAGAAAAAGAAAAAGAAATTATGTGAACTGGAATATATACCTACTGTAATAAATCTGGGTCTGTCCAGAGCCCATGATGGTACAGGGGGGAGAGAGTAGGATCTCAGTGTCTGGTAAATTCATTAGTCACTTATACAATTAATAATAACATCTTTCACTTACTCATGGCCTACCATGTGCCAAGTACATTTATATTTGAGGAAAACAACCGAGCCTCTAAGAAGTAACATCTTTTGTCCCAAATCCAGTAGCTGGTGAGTAGCAAATAGAGAATTTTAATCCGGGTGACAAGTCTGCTCTATGTCAAATCCTTAACTCTTTCCTCTGGCCCATATTGTAGAGTCAATTTTTGTTGAATTTCTGAGGTGCTTATAGATACAGGATACAGTGTGAAATAGGCATAGGTATGTATACACATATATATGTACATAGGAGGGCTTTGCAGAAAGTATCCAACCACATCCATCTCGATTTTTCATGCTACATGGCTGGGTACTTTCTGGACAGCCCTCGTGTGTATGCCTATGGTATATGTGTGTGTACAAGTATCTTACTTTCTAAAGAATTAAATGTGCTTTCCAACCGCCAAAAAATATTCTTTAAACACGTATATCTGTATTTGTGCTGTGCTATTTTTAGAATTTTGGTGATGTCATTTTCTGTGAGGTTCATTGATTCGCCTCACATTGATTGCCTCATTTATTAATAAAAGCAGGATGCAATCTCGCCACTGTACACGTGATACCTTGGTATGTTTTTGCCAGACGATGTATTTCTCACTCAGACCATTTCGGCATTGGTGGAGATGAAGAGAAGAATGTTTGTGTAAGTTACATGGGGATAAATATTTGCTTTTTGCATGGCCTGGCAAGATGATAGCAATAATTTTTACAAATAGGATATGTGATTATGTGTGTATTCCAAGCAGCTTGTTTATCTTTCCCCCCAGGGTTTAACTTTCTTAGATATCTAAAATACTCTGAGGGGAGGGAGGGGATGCCATAAATTTTTACAATCAGACATTGTCCCTGTTTCCCAGGCAAAGTCAATGCACCTTCTGTTGGGTGATTGGAATCCAAGAAGTAACATGGTGTGTTTTAACAAAACGTGAAGGAGCTGTGTTTATAATGGGATGGCAGAGATTTGGAAGACCAGAGTATTTATGTGAGAACAAGTGATTTCAAAGGACACAATGAAAGATCAGAGTATGTTGACTCAGTTGTAGGATTTGGCATTCAGCATATTAAACAGAGGCTAGTGGGAATAAATATTTCCAGAAAACTGGTCTGACACCCTTTCTATTTCTGGGGTTGAGAGTTCCAGTGCATTTTTTTGGTGATACACTTCTTTTGGGGGGTGCCCACTGGTGGGGACGGTGGTAGTAAACTGCACCATTAAAAATAAGCTATAAAAAATATCTGAGAGTGGCATCTTTTTTTCCTTTCTGTTCTGGGTTAATTTAATGGGAACAGGGCATTTGGGGAGCTGTGAGTGAGCCTCATATTACCTTCTGTGTAATAATAGCACTCTTTACAACAGGCTGCCTCGTAGGCAGTCTTGAAACAAGGGTTTTATGAGCATTTACTCCCATGAACACGTAAATATGCCTCCTGTGCTCTCGTCTTTGCAGTCATCCATTCTAATTTTCTACATTATTTTTCGGTTGTCACATCTTTCAAAATTTTCAAGTGGTTTTTCTTTTTTTTTTTTTTCACATGAGAACAGTAGTTTCTAATCTTTTTGGAGTGACATATTTCTGGGAATCTTATGAACTGTAGGATTTTTTTATCTTAAGAAAAATGAATCAGGACTCAGAATATTAGGGGGTTCAGAGGTCTCCAGAAGTTTATCAACAGATCCGGGGTTGAGGATCACCATTCTTAGGACTTTACTTTCCATTCATCTCTGATGTCATGCCACTGCTTCCTGTCCTCAGATAACCTCTTCCACTGCAACTTGGCAAACTGCTTCTGCTCCTAGTGTTGGTTGATCCAAGATATCTGCTTCTTCTGTACAACCAAGTAGTGCAGGGACAAGACCGGGAACGGTAAGTTCCTTCAGGGCCACGATCCCTTAGGAAAAGTCTTCTTCCTGTGTTATTCCATGAAGAAGTATATTATGAACCCTTTTCTCTCCAGGTAATGATGACAATGGAGATTTTGCATCTTTTATAACAACCTGGAAGTATTTAGAGAACACACTCCAAAGTAAAGTATTACAAGAATGGAAAAACAAGGCCGGTTGTGTTGGCTTATGCTTTTAACCCTAGCCAAAGAGGGTGGATTCAAGGAGTTCAAGACCAGCCTGAGCAAGAACAAGATCCATCTCTACTAAAAACAGAAAAAGTAGTCCAGCCTTGTGGTGGGTGCCTGTAGTCCCAGCTACTCCAGAGGCTGAGGCAAGAGGATTAGTTGAGCCCAAGAGTTTGAGGGTCCTGTGAGCTATGACACATGGCACTCTATCCAGCGTGACAGAGTGAGACTCCGGTCTCAATGAATAAATAAATAAATAAATGAGTAAATGAAATGATTGGAAAAATGAGCATTGCATGGACTCAGTCCTAAATTGAAACTAGTAGATTAACAACTACAAGCTCACATCAGAGAAAAACTCAATTCAATTCAAGCAGGTGGGAACGGTGAAGAGGTTCAGTATGTTCCCACCCAACAGGTACAAGGCTTGGGAATATGGAATACTTACTGGGTGAAGGACTCAGTTACAACTCAGACTTTACCTTACAAATGAGAACAGTGTAACCTAATAATAAGTGCCCTCATAGAATCTGATATTTAAAAATGAAAAGAAAATGATTACTGAGCTGGTTTGCCAGAATTGGAAAACATTTTGGATACTATCTCTCCTGTTTAACATGGACCCTCTTGAATTCAAAATACCTATTTTCGAGATCACATCCACATCAGATGGGGTTATTGTGGATGGAGCTGAACGAAGTTAAGTGTTTCCACAGGAATCTTTTCTCTAATTAGACATCAGGTCTAGAACTGATAGAAAAAATGACCTGTCTGTGTTTCTCAAACAAAGAAACGCCTTAAAAATATCACAAATATTCAAGATGGTAATCCACCCGCTCCAGTTTGAGAAACGATGATTTGCAAAGTAAAAGTATTATTTCAAGACACTATTTTTTTTAGTTTCCAGTTATAAATGTAATAGAGTTTCACGTTAGGCAGAATGAAGTGGCTCCCCCAAGATAATCCTCAGAATCTGTGCATGTGTTACTTTTTGTGGAAAAAGAACTTTGCAGATGTGATTAAGGATCTTGAAACTGGGAGATTATTCAGGTGAGTCCAAGGCAATAGCTGGAATCTTTATACCTGGAGAACCTTTCCAGGCAATATGGTCAAGGAAAGAGCTGTGAGGAGAAGAGCAGATTCAGAGAGATGCTCCATCAGTGGCTTTGACAGTGAGGAAGGAGACCACAAGTCCAGGGAGGCAGATGGCCTCTTGAGGCTGCAAAGGCAAGAAAATGGTTCTCTTCAGAGACTCAGAAAGGGGCCTGCCTGGCTGACATTTTGATTTTAGCCTAGCAAGGCCTTTGACAGATTTCTGACCTCCAGAACCTCCAGATCTGTAAGATGATAAATCTTGTTGCTTTAACCCACTAAGTTTACAGTAATTTGTCACAGCAGCAATAGAAAACCAACAGTTCCGTTGTCAAAACTATAAAAGGCTTAAAATATTATCTTTTACTTTAATATGCAAAAATGTAAACATTTTATGTAATTATGACCCATGAACAGATGTCTATAGCTCTTCCAAGTGTCCTTGGTTCCAGTAGGGAGAAACATGACTGTATTTACATATTTAAGAAGAAATAGACCAAAGATGTCACAGATTAATTTTTTTTAATTTCTGCTTTTGTTGGGGAGCTCTGTGAATTCCTTGATTCACTGCTTTGAATTTGGTGGGCTTATTTTGTGAACTAGATCTCTTTTGCCATATGTCAAGCCACTTTCCCTTAGAGTTATTTAAACCCACCACCTCTCAGCACTCAGATTAACCATAGTAGCTCTAAGCAGTGGCCTTTTTAGTAATGCATTTTATGGTCACCAGAAGCTATGCATTATTTTTTTTTTGCATAATTCAAAGTTTTCCTGTTTCATATTAAAATAGCAGATTTTTTAATCTGCAGTGAGATTCTTTCATCTAATAAAACTATATCTGGCTTTTCTTAGTAATACTTTGAACTATAACTGTGTTATCTCTTGGAATATTTCCTTTGTACCATGTGGAAAAATATGCACCTCACTCTGGCAATGCTGTTGTCTTCTCTCTAAGTTTATTGATAAATTGATGAAATAGAGAAAGAGAGAGAGAGAATATAATAGATCAGGAATAGATCTTGAGAGGTTACCTCTTTCTTCAGGCAGGACTATATCTAAGGAATACTGAACAGATAGATATTTATCTTAGGAATGGAAATGAAATTTCCCCCCCTAAGGGAGCCCTAAATATATTTCAGTTGGCTCATTTGCATGAGCCATTTACATTGATTTTCATGAGCCATTCGTAGGCCTATTATTCATATAACCCTTGACTTCACAAAACCCCTTTCCCTCTCTTTCTCTCTCTCTTTCCCTTATTCATTATTCATTCAATTCATATTGAGTGTCTACTCTGGGAATGGCCTTGTGCAAAGCAATATGAGAATCTCTGAGAAATGAAGTGGGTAGTCCTACCCCAAAGAACTTACAATCTACCGGGAAGCCAGAGTGTGGGCCAAAGGAAAGGTTAAATGACAATGCAAGGGATATTTATAAGACATCAGAGGGTGAAGTGCAAAGGAAGGATAACTTAGCACTCTGGGAGGTCCAGGGGGGAGGCTACCTTGAGCTCAGATATTCAAGACAGCCTGGCCAACCCTCTCCCCCAGCTCTAATAAAAATACAAAAATTATCTAGGTGTTGTGGTAGGTCCTGGAGTCCCGGCTGCTTGGGAGGCTGAGGCAGGAGGATGGCTTGAGTCCAGAAGTTTAAGGGGGCTGTGAACTATGATGATACTGCACTCCACTCTGGGAGACAGAGTCAGACGGTCTCAAAAACGCCTCCAAACAATAACAAAACAAAACAATGAAGGATATCAGTAGATGAGTGGGGTAAAGGTGATGGTGGGATACACATTGTTGAGTACCTACTGTATGTCGGGCCCCTAAGTATGTTCTCTTTTAACCCTCACCAAACTTTGGGAAGGAAGATTTTTATCCCCCTTTATTAATTACAAAATTCTGAACTAGTATTCAGACTGAACCAGCTTTATCTGAGTCTGAAATTCCTGCTCATTTCATTGGCCTGCAGTGTCCTTGATGTGCACTTAGGGAAGGAAGTGCTGCCCGTGGGCTGAAATGTTTCTGCAGGAGGCAGTGATTGTTGGAGTCACTTATCAAGCACTCAGTGCCAGGCACTCACTGGGTCTATTCTCCCATTCTAAAAATGAAGAAACCGAGGCACAGGGAGGCTGAATAACTTCCCCGAGGGCACACATAAGAAAGTGAAAGAACCAGGGTATGAATCCAAATGGACCGATGCCCAGCAGCGTACTGCCTCCTCACCATGCTGGAGGCCAGAGGAAGAGTGTTGAGTGGCACAGGGAGATCTTTTCAGCCCTTGCTGAGTAACAAGGAAAGAAAACCATTCAAGTTATGCCATGAAGTGTGATAACTATCTTGACAGGGGAGATAGAAGGCTGTGAGGATACAGGAAAGGGTTTCCAACATAGACAAGGAAAAAAAACAACAGAGAATGCCGCTTAAAGAGAGGATCTTGAAGCCCAAACCTGAGTGAGGAAGGGAGGAAGAACGGAGCATATGAAATCAGCAGCAAAATCAGCCTGTACCCTTCAGTCAGGGATTGGTTCAGAAATCAGACAACTGTCTTCATTAACCTCTTCCTTTCCTAGATATGCACATAGTTTATTCCTTGATTTCATGTAGGTCTTGAATCAACTGTCCTCTTCTTAATTTTAAGATCACACCACACCCACTATACTGCCAATTTCTCTCCATGATATCCTTTTGCCGACATATATTTGAAATTGGAACTTTTTTTTTCTTTTTTGAGACAAAGTCTCATTCTGCTGCCCTGAGTAGAGTGCAATGATGTCATCACAGCTCACTGCAACCTCAAACGATCCTCCTGTTTCAGCCTCCTGAGGAGCTGGGTCTCCAGGCACCTGCCACTATACCTGGCTCATTTTTCTAGTTTTACTAGAGACAAATTTCTCTCTTGCTCAGATTAGTCTCGAAATCCTGAACTCCAGCAATTCTCCTGCTTCAGCCTCCCAGAGGGCAGGATTATAAGCCTGAACCACTGGGTATGGACTAGCTACACATTTTCTTGCCTCCTTTTTTCCCTCCAGAGTATATGCTCCATGAGAACACAATTTTTTTTTTTTTAACAGTGTGGTAGACGCTCTATAAATACTTGCTGAGTGACTGTTGAGTGGATGAATTAAGATCACCACAAATTCCTGGCTTTATGACCACTGTCTCATGATTCAGACATACTTTCATTCGGGTGCTCTTAACGGCAGCTTTCTGATGCCCATACTACGTGATGTCCGCTTCCAGATACTCTGGAAGCCCCTTGGTGATGTGGTGGGCAGATATCTTTCGCTAGGTCCTTTTTATCTTTATAAACCATGCATATAAATTTTTCTCCAACTTTACATGGGGCAGTGGATCTTGGTTCTAGTTTCTGTCAATCACATGCAATTGACAAAGACTGTCCCCTCGAGCGGCCTTTAGTCAGGCCCCACTGAGCCCTCTTCTCATCAACGAGGCCTCTAATTTGGCCTGTTGAGCCCAGGTTTTGCAAATAGTCCTGCCAAGTCAGTTTAGCAAGAATCATTTATCCTTACTAAATTTTCATGCACTGACATCCTCACTTTCCTCCTTGGTTATAAATCTCCAGGTGTCTGCTGTAATTTGGAGTTGAGTTTGGTCTCTCTCCCCTATGGCAATCATCTGTCTTCTATTATAATAGTTTTGAATCCTACGTTTTTTGCTACTTTTTACAAGGGTTTGGTGCACATTTTTTTTTTTCTCTCACAACATTCTCCCTTTAATTTTCTTCCTTTAAAGACATTTGTTGCTGGACATCTTTTCAAATTTTATTTCTGCAAAATGAGCTCACCAAATGCCAAGACACTTTTCCCCTGAAGTTCAGCCAGTCCTCCAAAGCTAATCCCTATGGTACATCCCTGTGTTACGGGGTTCATTAAGCCAAGGTTTAACACTATATTTTCTTACGTTTGCTTAACAAGTAAGATCTTTGGCTTTGCTTGACTATATAGGTTGAAATCTAACAGTCTATCATCCAGCATATTTAACCTATCAGAGCTACCAAGTCAATGTTGTTTTGGCTAAATCTATAAGCCTCTCTTATTTTTTCAGTCTACTTTATAAGCACAGGCTTGACAGTTAATATTTTGCCTCTTCTTTTATGGTCAGGTGGAGGTGTTGCATCAGAGAATCTAAAGCTTGTTTTCTGAACTCACAATTCCAAAGGAATCTAAAGACCTTAGAGGCAAGAGTAACTCATTTGATTAAAGAGAGACAGAGACAGACAGACAGACAAGATAGAATGAGTATATTAATGGCCTGACCAGGAACCTGCAGAGGAAGGATTTCTCACAGAGACTGCAATTTTGTTGCCCTGGTGCCCTGGTGATGTATATTGGTGCAAAAAGAGTTTGGCTATAGTCACTGTGTGACTTTTGGAGGTAGTTTTTGGAATCATTGATTAATCTGATAAAGTCCATCCATATGGTACAGTTATGGCCATTATGCCTAGAGAGCATCAGCATACTAGAAATAAAAACTGGAAAGAAAACTTGAAGTTAATGTCTAAGTTCTGCCTGCCAGAAGTGATTGGACCTTCTGCATAATGATGGCCACATCTAATCACATCTAATGATTAGCCACATCTAATGATGGTCCATCTGAGAGGACCAAGGTCAGTATAGCAACTTGCTCTTTGCCATCACTTTTGCTTCAGCCTTTGGAATGCAAGCTCTATTTGGAATTTTCCTGCCTGCAGAGACATTCATTCAAGGCTCTTTTTAGGTGGTTTATTTATTGTTTCTCTAATAATAATTCAGAAAAAAAAAACCCCATAAGAATGATTCATGAATCTTTTCATCAATAAATAAGCTGTTTCCTTGGTCTTTGAGCAATTAGCATGGAATTGCTGAAAGCCAAATATGTAATTCTGAATAAAACATTGAAGAGGTTTCAGGTTTCCTAACCGTTGAATTTGATTATTTCCATGTGTTTCTACTGATGAATCAACCTATAGTCATTTCATAGTTTCCTTAAGAACATTTATTTTCACAGTTTTGTTTTTCTATTACATTTGTGTTTTTCCTCATCCCACATAAAATATTCTATTCCCTAAGAGATCTCATGAATGAGAAAGAAGAGAGGACAAGGCAATGAAGTGTGAGCACAGAGTCAGTTGGGCAAAGCCCCAGAAGTCTCCTCGCATGAAGGAATAACAAGGGTGGAGTACACAGTAGGAGCAAAGAGTTGCTGAGTCATATGGAGACCAGCATTCCCACACTAGGATAAGGAGATCTTGGCAGGCAGACAACAGTTTGTTCAGGAGTATTTGCTGGTGTCACTAGGATGCCTAAATCACTCTGTCCAGACATTGGTGTACAATAATATGACGTCTGGTGACTCGAATCTTAAGACTCTTCCTTTTGACTCACGTCATGATGGCTCAATAAAGATCACTTCATGAGTGGTTTGTCTGTGGCTCATGAAGAGACATGTAAAACATTTGCATAAAGTAACTTCTAGAATTAGTGAATTAATTTTACACATTTATTGAATACTCATTATGTATCAGTCATGGTGTTTTCTAGAAATTAGGGTGATGGGTCTCCACCTCATGGAGCTTGCATTCTAGTGGTGAGTGGTAAAGACAGATATTCAGCAGATAAGCCAATAAATAAACAAGATAATTTCTTTCTTTCTTTCTGTCTTTTTTTTTTTTTTGCAGTTTTTGGCTGGGGCTGAGTTTAAACCCGCCACCTCTGGCATATGGGGCTGGTGCCCTACTCCTTTGAGCCAGTAGTTGGGATCACAGGCACCTGTCACAAGACCTGGTTAATTTTCTATTTTTAGTAAAGATGAAGTCTCACTCTTGCTCAGGCTAGTCTCAGAATCTTAAGCTCAAATGATCTTTTCTCCTTGGCCTCCCAGAGGACCAGGATTACAGCTGTGAGCCACTGTGCCCACCAAGACGATGTCTAACAGTAATGTTTACCAGGGTATTAGACCCGGGGGCTATGGTTGAAAGTGATGAAGGGAAGGTAGAGGTGGAGCATTCCAAGCAGAGGGAATACCATGTGCAAAAACGTACGTAGAGACGAGGGTGGCTTCCATCCTTCCCTCCTCAGCCTTGAAGGCTTCTAGGAATCTCAGCAGAAGTTTTGACATCACCAGGAGGGCCCTCCAGTCCCTAGTTGGTTTCTTAAATCTAGGGAAGAACAAGGCCCTTAGGCAGCATGGCCCTACTGGGAGGAGAAGGAGAGTGATTGAACAGAATCCTGATTCACCCTGTGTCTTCTTTTGTCCTCTTTGCTATTTGACCTCCCCTCTCAGTCTCTGCCCACTTCCAGAACAATCTCATCTTTTGGGCAGCTGTATCCATAGTCCCATGGAAATGCTGAATAAACGTATTTACAGACTTCTGTAAATAACTTTGAGAAATGATACTGGAATTATACAGGGCTTAGAACAAACAGGATACTCTATGGGACGATGAGATTTCAGTACCTCGAGTTAGTGATTCACAACTGGGGTGATTTTGCTCCTTTTCTCATTACTCCCCAGAAGGCATTTGGCCATGATGGAGAAAATTGTGACTGTTACAGCTTGAGACAGGAAGCATCCAGTGCAGTGATGTCCAACCAGTGGGCCGTGTCACACTGGTATGCCTTGAAAATTAAAAAAAAAATCAATTAAACTATTTTCGAATAAAGTTCAAAGTATAGTAAGTATATTTTTTCTTTTTAGACAGAGTCTCACTTTGTCATAGCTCACAGCAATCTGGAACTGTTGGGCTCAAGTGATTCTCTTGCCTCAATCCTCCCAAGTAGCTGGAACTACAGGTGACCGCCAGGAGACCCAGCTATTTTTTAGAGATGGAGGTCTCACTCTTGCTCATGCTGGTCTTGAGCTCCTGAGCTCAGGCAATCTATCCGCTGTAGCCTCCCAGAGTGCTAGGATTAGAGGTGTGAGCCACCATGCCCAGCCTACTCTTTTTTTTTTTGATCAACATAATTTAAGTGTGCTGGGGAAGTTTAACTATAGGTTCAAGTGTGCTGTGAGATAAAAAAGGTTGAAAAACACTGACTAGCAGAGTCCAGAGATGCAGGTAGATGACAGCACACATGACAGTCCCCCCAAACAAAGCACTGTCCAGTCTCACCTTTAATGCTGAATCTAAGATCTTGTACTTCTGGGCTGTGCCTGTGTCTCCAAGGAGTAAGGCGCCGGCCCCATATACCAGAGCTGGGGGGTTCAGACCTGGTCCCGGCCAAAACCTGCAAAAAAAAAATCTTGTACTCTGACCATGTTGGAGACTGATTTGGATCAAATCCATGCTGGTAAGAAGTATAAGACTGATCCAAATCAGTCTCCAACATGGTCAGAGTACAGAGTAATTTCAGGGTTTCTGGAGATTGCTGATCTTCTGGATTCACTACTGGAGCTGGATTTCAAGCTCTCTGACTTATTAGATGCGTGTCCGTGTGTGTGAGACCTTGAGCAAGTTTCTTCATGTTCTTTCTCCATTATTCTTTTCTGTAACATGGAGATACTAATTATCTTTACCTCATAAGGTGATTTTGAAGAAAATGTGAAGTGATGCCTTTGATTATTGGCAGGGCCTGGCATACAATGATTCCTCCATAAATGTTAATTGTTATGATGATTATTATTGCTGCAGTGGCCTGCTTTCTGCTACTGAACTATCTTGGCCCAAGAGTTCTCAGCTGGCAAATATCAGAGGATTTTGGTGGCGATCACCTCTATTAGCATACCCTGTCCCACAAATTCAGTTTTACTCCTTCATCAGTTAGCTGCCACATGCCAGGTACCCTGCTGGGGATTGGGAGATGGGTGACAGATAGGGAGCAGACAGACATGGTGGCAGTTTTCTCCTTGGGTGCAGCAACCTAATGACCCCAGAGAAAAGCAGTAGACACATGTGTCTTTTCCTTGAAACTAGAGCTGATGTTTTACAGCCTCCCTAACCTGTCTTGGCTATGTGAAATGCACATGCACCACTGTTGACTGCAGTTGGTCCCTGAAGCATGGTTCAAACTGAATTTGAATCATCTTTGTTATCTGCTAGAAGACTTATTAGATAGCTTTTAGGGACAAGCCCCAACATGAGCACGGAAGTGTAGTCTGTTACTAGGCAAAGAAGGGGTTTGAAACTGGCTTGGTCCAGAAACAGTGGCTACCTCTGAAGTGTCCTTGTCAGAGGTGTGCTTAGAGTGACCAGCCAAGCAGCAAAGGTTGCCTTTAGATAGCACATGTTATCTGGCAGAAACAGCTTCTACACCAAAGGGCAACAGCTTCCAGTGGGTCTTTCTAGAACTGTCCAGAGGTCTGGTTTTCTTAATGGGCAGGTCAAGAGCCTAACCTTTTATTACCACCATGCTTATACAACATTTTTTTCCCTGGGATTTTATCCTAACTAGAAAGGAATATATCTTTTCCATGCTTGGATATTTTTCTTAGATTGCTGCCATCTTTTCAAAGCTTACTGACATGGAACAGTTGAAACTCCACTGTCATATCTGAATTTCCTATTCCTGGAGTATAGTGATTTAAGAGCCTCAGCTCTCACAGGAAAAGTCTCTGAGGAAATTGAGCAGAGATATGAGAAATTGTTATTTATTTATAATCAGATTCATTCCTCTTTAATAAATTTTATATTAGAAGCTGCCAAATCTAGTTTTAGTTTTCTGTTCCTCCCCCAACCTGGACACAAAAGCATTCCATTCAGTGGCCCCTTTGAGTGACTGATTTTTTGCCAGGGACTCCCAGCATGCACTGCCATCTGTTCACCTCTCAGCTATTTGAACCCACCTTTCTTCCTAAACTGATACTAAAATGCTTCTTCCAAATGCCAGTCCTCTTGGCTAGTCCTTTAGGCAACAGCTTAACTCCAACCTAATTCCAAGTATTAGGATCCATCCACTATTGTCTAGGAAGAAACAACAGCAACACAACCAGGAAACAAAATCTGTCTAAATGTATGGCCCTAATCAGCTGCTTAAAAACAGTCCTGCACTCGTAAAGTATGTCTCACAAGCAGAATATTGGGATCTGAATAGGTTTTTTGATATCAGATTTTATTCTTTTTTTTGAGACAGAGTTTCACTTTGCTGCCCTTGGTAGAGTGCCATGGGGGTCATAGCTCACAGCAACTTCAAATTCCTATGCTCAGTGATCCTCTTGTCTCAGCCTCCCTAGTAGCTGGAATTACAGGTGCCCACCATGACACCCGGCTAGTTCTAGAGACGGAGGTCTCACTCTTGCTCAGGCTCATCTCTAACTCCTGAGCTCAGGCAATCCACCTGCCCTGGCCTCCCAGAGTCCTAGGATTACAGGTGTGAGCCACCTGCCTGTCCTGGATTCCAGATTTGAACTGGAGGACCCTCTAGAGGCAAATCCTTTTCTGTTCTTTTCTCCTTCAACTGCTATTGCAACATCCAGAGTCTTTGACATGTTTTAGGGGGAAATATAGGATATCTCAAAAGTCCCCCAGGAAGTCACTGTACATGGGAAAATGGGAATTGTAGCTAAATATACCTTTATTTACAAAACAGTCATTACAAAATTGTACATAATATTTACAAAGTATTCTCTACATGTTGGCCACCCCTTTGTAAAACACTAGGATTGGCTGGTGCTGGAAAAGGCCTCTGTCTTTTGTCTTCTGTCTTCAGGTACAGATCTGGAGGAGGTAGTAGGTTCTTAGTTGTTTAGACTCAGCATGAAGTTTTGTTGGTTTGTTTGTTTTGCAGTTTTGGGCTGGGGCTGGGCTTGAACTCACCACCTCTGGCATATGGGGCTGGCACCCTACTCCTCTGAGCCACAGGCGCCGCCCTGCCTGAATGTTTTCTTTGCTGGGCACTCCCGCCAATCTTCCAGTCCATATCCTGCTTTTTTTCTACATGTCTTACATGGCATTGTTTTCCTACATAAATGTGTTAAAATTATTTTCTTGCTATCAGTGTAATTCTCTCCAAGAGAATGACTTAATATGGGACTTGGAAAAGACTGACATAACTTGTTTGTAGCTTGTTTCTGATATGAGTCCCTAACCAGTAATCATAGCTTCCCTACCCTGGGCAGAGGGGTACACCCATCCCCTCACCATCCTCCATTTTGGGGGGCCCCACACAAATCTGAGGGAGGCTGGGCTGACACCCTGTCCTCTCTTACCCTTCAGGAGCCCCCAGCATGTCCTGACCTGTGCACAGGGGACAGGGGGACAGCTCCTGTCCTTTCCCTACATAACCCCCTAAACCATCTCACAAAATTAATGAATAAAAATGGTGAAAATGTGAGAAAAAGGAAACATTGAATTTTAAGAAGAAGAAATTAGTCCTTATTATTCTCAGAGTATATAGCAAAAAGAAAAATAATATATTTTTAAAAAGAAATTGATGTAGTTCAATTTGCACTCATCAAAATGTGGAAACAGGCTCGGCACCTGTGGCTCAAGCGGCTAAGGCGCTAGCCACATACACCTAAGGTGGCGGGTTTGAATCCCCAGCCCTGGCCTGTCAAACAACAATGATGGCTGCAACCAAAAAAAAAAAAAAAAAAATGGCCAGGCGTTGTGGCGGGTGCCTGTAGTCCCAGCTACTTGGGAGGCTGAGGCAGGAGACCCTCTTGAGCCCAGGAGTTGGAGGTTGCTGTGAGCGTGATGCCATGGCACTCTACCCAGGGGG
>CAUYTI010074292.1:0-11080 GCA_963575145.1 Galago senegalensis
TGGCAGGCCCTGTGGTCCCAACTACTTGGGAGGCGGAGGCAAGAGACTCGCTTGAGCCCAGGAGTTGGAGGTTGCTGTGAGCTGTAATGCCACGGCACTCTACCCAAGGGGACAGCTTGAGGCTCTGTCTCAAAAAAAAAATAAAATAAAATAAAATAAAACAAAGGCTTCATTATTAAATAATTACTGTAGGGCTCTAAGATTTCTGTTATCAGATATTATGCAAACTTCAGTTGTACGTGCATCCAGTCCTCTTAAGCAAAAACAGCAACAGGACAATACCTATTAGGGCTTCTTCCATGTAGTTACGTATCAGTAGCAAGAGAGGAACAAAGCCCCACCGGTGCTCACCATGGGCACCCAGTCCCCAAGTGAATAAAAACAGCCAGGACACGGATTGAGGGTATATGCCTGCAAGAGGTGGGCTTCCCATAGGTGTAGGGAGAGCCCCAAGTAACCTCTGTTGTGGCCTTTTACTGAAGCATTATACAACAGGTGTGGGGGCCCACATACTAAGATCACGTGGTTTAATGATCCCTACATGCTCTTTCCCCACCTGCTCAACTCCTACCCTGTTGCACCACAAATGTCCAAAATATAACACCTATTTGCTAATGAGCGACCAGATCTTATCTCATTAGTGCATGCAGTTGCTTGAGGGCTTGTCTCCAGGCTGCAAAGCATCTTCATGCCGGCTAGGAGATTGTCCTGCTCTCAGCACCTCCCTCAAGAACCAGCGGCCGCTTCTATAAGCCTGGTGCTTGGTCTTCTACAAAGCTCTACTCTAGAAGGGCTAGTTTGCATGACCTACTATGAGCAAAACACATACTTCAGTCCTTCCATATGTGACTGTGGCAGTTAAGAAGATCTCTAAATCCCTTTCAATTCTAAAATAAGATTATTGATTCATTTCCTTCTCACTGTGTTAACATATTTTCTAAGTTATATTAAAAACATTTTTCTTTAGTAATCCCTCTTGTCTCTTCCGCCCAAATACACACATAATTACTTTGCACTAAAACAAGACTTTAACTGCAATATTCTCTTTCCTGTCACTCTAAAGCAAATGGAGACACCAAAGCAAGCAAATTTGTTCTAAGATTGTGGTAAAAAAAAAAAAAATCACTTAACAATTAATTTCCATCCCCGAACTACATGAGTTTAATGCAGTCATCTGACCTCTATTTTCTGTCCCTAGAGTAGATGATTACTTGCTCATTCGGCAAAGTAGGTGTTGGACAATGGAAAAAGGGAAAATGCAAAGCAAAACTTAATTATTTCTCTTTAAAAACATGTAAATCCATTTTGGGAGCCATCAGATGTTTTGAAAAGAAAAAAAAGTGAAGAGGAAGGTCTTGGGTCTAAAATTCAGGCCACAATGACTTCAAATAAAACCCAGTATAACAGTTAACCCAGTTAAGCTATTATTGGAAAAGTAGAAGACTAAATCATAAAGAAATTAACCACACACACAGAGATCATCACTTTTGTATACCTACTGTTGTATTTGAGAGTTCAGGATTCAGTCACTCAGAATGCTACACCCTCCAGTCCTAAACAAGAGCCATTTATGAAAATGTGTGCCATACAGGCCCTCTAAAAACACACACCTACTCAATTTACAAAATTTCACTTTATTTCAATAAAATTTGCCAAAAGACAAGGAATTATCACGCTTCACTCCTCGGACATGTATGTACACAAGCGCCCCAAACACACTTAGACTTTTATCTATTTGAATACAAGAGATTCTCTTTAACTTCTCTTTGTCTCCCAGCACTTAACAGTAGATGATTACCAAAAATGCCTTGTACGCATAAGAACAAAGTATTCAGTATGTAGTTTATTTAATGTAGAATAAGAATTCAAAATTAAAACAAAACAATAAAATACTTTTAATGTACTCAAGTATTCACAAGTGCCAGGCAGTTTACACATTTTACCTTCAATCCTTATAATTATCCAATGTGGCATTATTATTTCACAGAAGAGGACAGTTCCAAGAAGTAAAGTAAGTTTTCTACTCCGCATTCCAGTAGATAGCAGCAGTGTTGTCTCAGGCCCAGTCTGGCCAGCAACAAATCCTGTACTTTTTCCTTTGCAGTAACTTCCTCTTCTTAGTCACTATTTAACCATAAGCATCCAACTTACGTTATGACTTTATGAAAAGCACAGAGAAAAATGTGTTTCTACTTCAGGGTTTACTAATATCTTCTAACCAGATCTCCAGCTAATCAACAGTTTGTCTCATGCCTGTGTTGTTTTGTTTTGTTTTACCAAAATTATGTGAAAAACTTCTCTGTGAGAGTAAAAGCCTGAGAATATACACATAGATCAGAACAAAAACAAATCAAATACAAGGGCCGTTAAGTGTTCCTGGTGACCACTGAACTGGTCAGAGGAATAATGGTGGGATGAGGGAGTCTGGGAGAAAGGAAGGACAACTTTCACAGTCTTGTCAACTGAATTAAGTCCCCAGAACACTCAGGCTCTGAGCCGGGGGCCTAATCTTAGAAGTCAGTGGACAATCAAGTTGCCATCTTCCTTAAATCTGCGCTGTGTGTGGAAAGGTCCTCTGGCAGCCTGGGCTCCTTGCAGAGCTAGTAAAGGAGGTTCTAGGGGTGACCAAGCCCTTTAGACTATGACTTGCTAATGATGGGCGCTACCTCATACCACATTTCAGTGTGGAAGCTGAAGAGTCAAGCTGAGGTTTCAGGATGACCCAAAGGCAGAATCTGGACACCAGCAGCCCTGGCCTTTGACCAGGCTTAATCTTCCTGTAGTGTGTTCTCATAACCCTTGTCATCAGAAGTAGGCCTGTCTATTAGAAATGCAACCTGACTCACGTTGGCCATACACTTTCCCAAAGGTTAGTTACTGTATCATGTCACTTTGGCTCATTGACTTCAAAAGTTGCTGTATTCTGCGGATTTGTTTATTTATTCAAATTCTTCTTCACTCATGACATGGCACTGTGTGGTTAACGGCAGAACTTAATGTTTACCTTCTTAATAATAGTATGCGCAGACTATAAACATTCTTCTACCTTGGTTTCTCTCTTTAGCTTCCAAGAGGAAATGATCATAAATGAAATATGACTAATCTTGAACAATTCACTCAGCTTGAGTTGTATATTTATAAATGCCATGGATACAGATGCACAACAAATGTCACATCCATGTCGGTCGCAAGTACATAATTAAAACATGTTCTGAGGATTGTGCAAACTGTTCCACATAAATTACCTCACAACAAACCTAGGAGGTAGGTAGGACTGGAAAAAAATCAAGGCTCAGAGAGGTAAATATTCCCAAAGCTGTATAGCTGTTTTAAAAAAATGTATAAATATCCATAACTAAATAGATCATTCTTCTATCCATTGGGACAAATTAATTATATTTTCTTAAGTAGCAAGAACTTATCCAAATCGTTATTTGTGTTCAGATCATATACTAAATCTATCTCATAGTCATTGCTTGTATATGACCCACCATGTAGTTGAAAGCTGTCAGGTCTTTCAGGGTATGGAATCAAATGAAAGCTGTAAAGAATTTCCCCAGTACAACAGCTATCCACGTAGCCTTCGCTGTTGTTCCCACAACTTCAAGGAGCTGGAAGGCTTTCTGTGGGCTTGAAGACCTGAGTATTTTAAAGAGCCACGAGCCCCAGGCTCAGAACACCTGGCACAGTCCCTTCCATTACTTCCTGTCGTCTGTAGGCTGGTGCTTGAACACCTTTGGTGCTTGAAAAATAGGCTAATTTTGAGAGAGAAAGACACTTGCTATAAACTTTGAAACTTTTACAATCTATGAGGCTATAAATTTACCAGAAAGCTTGTTTTTCTTTTTTAATATCATATTCTTCAAAACATAAAACCCAGAAAAGAGATCACTGCTCTCTGAGCCGAGACTTTGGTGAGCACTTTGGGAACAAACACGTCTCTATTGGACTGCTTTTGTCTTACATCAAAGGCACTGATAGCCCCAGGAGATCTAGATAAGTCTATGTAGATTGTTTCATGTTGTAGCTATATAGGGAAGTTCTAAAATGGACATTAGCACTCTTTGGGGGATAAAAAAAAAAATTTTTTTTAAAAACTCCTCTTGCTTGAATGCTAGTAATACTTAAAAAGAACTTAAAATGCCAAAATTCAAAGCTACTCAAAAATATGCTCCCTTAGTAAAAGCTAAAGTTCAATTGCAACATTTTAATCTTGGTACAAAATACATATATCATTTCATATGTTTGTTTTCTCCCAAAATGTTTTAAATTCTAAACATTCTATTTACTATGGGATCTGTAACAGAAATAACTTAAATCCAGTTTTCTGCCCCATTCCTTGTGGCTGATTTCTGAACTTTATAATATTTTTCCCTGGGTTTTTAGAATGGCTTCCTACCTCGTAACTCTCTGACCATGCCAGAGGTGCTGACTGACATTAGCTATGTTCCTAATGATTAAATCTGATCATGTCCTTCCCTTGCGTTAAAATTCCTCTGGGCTCTTATTCCTTCCAGAGTCACACCCAAATTTCTTATTTTAGCTCTCAGGGCCCTTTTAATCTAATTCTGGCCTAATATCTCATTGCCAACCTTTCTAAAACCTCATCTTCCTCCTTTAAGCCACCAGCACTCTCCATTCATTCCAGTGACATGAAGTCCTCCCCAAATTTAAGCACATCAAGATGTGCCACAATAACAAGCCTACTGTCTCTTCTGGAATGTTCTTCCTCACCTTCATCAACTGAAATCACTTACTCATCTTTTAAGACTCAGTTACAAGGCGTCACCTCTTCTAAAGGAGCGTTTCATAAACTCCTCATAGAGATATTCTACCCTTGTGCTTCCGTCCCATTTTCTTTGTAACTCTGTTAAATCTGGCACCGTTGAAAGTTATATAGATAAAAATCTCTCTAACAAGAGTGGAAGGTCCTACAGGATGAAAACATATTTCATTATCTTTATAGACCCAGCAGCAAACCAATGATTGGTGCAGCTCATTAGCTCAGAAATAGTGTGAATAATCAATAACGTAGTGGAATGAATGTGAGAATAAATTTTTGCTCTATGACTAATCAATGACTAAGTTGGA
This sequence comes from Galago senegalensis, assembly GCA_963575145.1. Classification (NCBI taxonomy): domain Eukaryota; kingdom Metazoa; phylum Chordata; class Mammalia; order Primates; family Galagidae; genus Galago; species Galago senegalensis. Next base: position 5,092 of record CAUYTI010074292.1, read on the forward strand.
AGTAAATAAATTAGAATAGGAAGCTTTCGACATTTCTAAATTAATAATGCTGAAATATTTAAATATGTAATAAAGGACAAAAATATTGTTGAACTTATTCAAACTTTATAATCTCTAGATAAAGATGAAATATCACATCCTAAATTCCCAAGACTTTTTTTTTTTTATTTGAGAAGACAAAAGACATTTCAGGAAAAGCAACTCGGCCTTTCAGAATCACAAGAACATTTGTAACTAAAATATTCAAAACATAAGAAAGAAGCTATGGCACCATAACTTATAAACAAAGAAAAAGTAGGACTTCCCTTGGCCCACAAAGTTTGAGCCAACTATGATCAAATAAAACAGGAATGAGTCCTTCTTGTTACAAGATAGAATCTTGGAAATGGATACTTGTCATATCTTTTCTTCCCCAAAATAGTTTCTTACAAAAGTAATGTTGAGTATATCTGGGTCTGTCCACCTCCTATTTGCCCCTTTCTCTTAAGTCAAGGCTCTGTGGCTGTTTTGCACAGCTCCCAATCATGTTATCTAGCCTAAGGTAACTTGTGCCATATTCACGCTGGTAACTCTCTTGGATTCTGAATTCTGTGATGCAAGAGGTTTATAATGCTTCTCTAAAAGTGACGAATCAGGAAAGGGCAACCTTCAGTTTTGCAGTGTAAAAAAAGTTATTTATATTTTCTCTGTCCCATTTTAGAAAAACACTTAAAATACTATGAAAATTAAGAACAATAAAATGGTACAGAAAAGCTTTTGTTTCTGCTATTTCACTGTAATCAAGATGTCTTGAGTCTGTTGGGGATTTCTCCATCTTCTTGTATATCCAGAATAACCTAAAATACCCCAAACTGCACATCACTGGTGTGCTACTCAATCTCCACCTTCCTATCTCTCTTCCTTTCTTTCTCCCCTACTGCCCCACAGAACCCCATAGCTGGCCCACGTGGTATCATTGTGCAAGTCAGGAAAAAGACAAGAAACTTTACTGTCATGGGCTAGAAAGTTTCTGCAGTAACTGTGTAGATATTTGATGACTACAAGGCAATGGTTCCTCCAAAGTTGTTCAACAACCAGTGATGCCTGACCACACACACACATGCACACACCAGGACCACTCCCTCTCAAATATCAGTGAATCTTTGGTGGAATTTCAAAAAAGGAAATTTTTTCCATTCTTCCCTTAACATTCCAATATTCAACTTCACTCCATAAAATGCAGAGACATGACTTCGGTGTGTTTCCTACTGTGTCTGGCAGTTACTGGATCAAAGAAACAATATCCTGTCAGTTCTGGAAAGAGTCTCCTTCTCTTCAGTTGAGAAGTAAGGCAAAGAGGGAGGAATTGGGCCCAGAGCCAGCACCTCGGGTAGACCTTTGGCTTTCATTCTAGTTGTGATCCTAAGTCCTTGCAAAACTTTATACACAGAGAAGCAGTGCCATCTAACCTATTTTTAAAAATATTATTCTGGTTCACATGTGGTAAACGCATTCTAAGAAGGCAAAAGTGCAAAGAAAAAAACATGAGTGCCATTCCACCAGAGCCAGTGAAAACTGACAACGGTAGAGCTGTAAGAAGTGGCTGGATTCTGCGTGTATTTTGAAGATGTAAGAGAAAGGCTTGGTTTATTGATTCCATGTACTACATGGTACCATGAAAAGAAGACTCAAAGAGAATGTCCAGGTTTATAGCCTGAACAACTGCTCAATCACAGTGCCAAATATTCAGATCGATCAAGTTCTCAGGTGGCAATTTGGGAGGGGCAGTGAATCAACATCAGAAGTTTGTGATGCTACTTGGCATCCAAGCAGATGATCCAAGCATCATTGCCAACTTGTGTAGGCAATCTCATACTCAGATCCAGGGACTAGGAAGTTTCGGGAGTCATCAGCAAATAGATGACAATGAAAGCCAGGAGACACCTGAGAAGTCAGCACAGGTGAAGAGGAGCCCCAGAAGGGGCTGAGGGTTCCCTCTGCTGGCTGGATGCCAGAGCTGTGAAAATAGTTCACTGAAAACAGAGCTTTGCTACTTTGGGTTGCTGGATGAATGCGTAGAATAGAACCCTCAGGCCCTGTGCCTATTAGAGTTTACATGAATAAGAAACAAACATCTTATTGTGTTAAGACACTAAGATTCCAAGGTTTATCTGATTCTTTAATTAGCATTATCTTAACTAAAATAAAATTTAGTACCAAAAATGGTAGTGGCCCACAGAATAATGGACAAGTAAATTCCTTTGTGAGAGCAGAATTATAACCATGGAACTTACCTCACCACCAAATCTCCTTCATGGCTGTACGTGAGATTTCATCATTACCATGGCCCAGTCACCACTGCACATACTACAGTTGTCTGTCTTTTGTGGGATATTTAAAAACAGTTATCCTGTCCTTTTGCCATGGAGCACATTGGCTGGGGGAGGGGAGGCAAAACATTTAAAACTAGATGTGTGTAATGTAACACATCTTTGAACATTAAAAGATTATGGTAGAGTACAAGATCTTTTACAAATGTATATTTATGCGTGTATATATTGTTTATATATGTACAGACATACACGTATTTTGGATTACTCTAAAATATACTTTGTACTTAGCCTACTTTCCAAAAGGTACTGAACAACATTTTTTTAAATGCTCTGATTAAATGATGTCTAATGTCAGGAATTTCTAAGTCTTGAGACTCAACAGTATTTTCACATTGTCCTTAGTGTAAGCCATTATAATCAAAGTCTCCATTCATTTCTCTGGGACACCGGGGTTGTCTACAGCCTACTTTGTCTCTACCTACCAACAGAAGGTACCCCAGGACTTCATGCTGACACTACCTCTGAAGCCTTTTCATTCAGATCCTACAACACAGCATAAGAAAAAGGAGGCCTGTGGCTAAGGAAATAACCCACTGTCTTAGTTTAGCCTCCCCTCCTTTGTCCTGAGACAAAGATTTGGGTTCATGTAATTTATCTGGTAGCTCACCTCAAGAAACACTGGTAAGAAAATGGAGGAGTGATATAAAGAAGGGAAAGAAGTCAGTGAAAGCTGTTATATGCTGCAAGTTATTACTCAGGTGACTACAGTTTTAGGCCTTAGTGTTGTTCCTTCCTCTGGGACCAACGAACCCAGTCCCTCCAGCTCTGTACCTGAGTCTGCTCCTTGATGGCACAGTCTCAGCACTCTCAGACTGTTGCATGTCCAGAAAGAGCAGGCTCCATTGGCTAAAAGCCCTCAAGGAAAAAGACACCGTTGCCAGCAATTAAAAGTCAAAATTGGATAGTTCAAAAAGTGATAAAGACGAAGGTGAGGTGGGTAGCATTTGCTGCATCCACATCCGCTGTGCAGTTTGTGGGAGGATGAACATGTAGATAGAAGCAGTTGAACTTAAAACATCTGAAACGACTTTCCCATCAGCATTCCTCAGGATAGCCAGGGAACATTACAGGTTAATAGTTAGGATTTATTCCCAGAAGTCTTTGCCTTTCAGTATTCAAATGAAAGGAAGAGCAGTTGTTCACTGTCAAAATAGTAGCAAACTAATGCCATACTTTATATCCAGAATAAACTCCAATACACAATTCCCAAAACAACCCGTAATGAAATTACTTTTTTCTAAGCATGAATGAAGTTGGCATCTCCCTGCAGCATCACAAATTCTAAATTTGTACCTGTGATTGTATCCCAGTAAGTGATATTATCTCACTTGTGCAGAGTTTTATGCATTTTTGAAAGTGATAGATAGTTCTACTGTTTGTTTGTAGGCCATTTATAAAAAGTAGTACTACTGGAAGGGAAAAGAACACAATTATGTTATATGCTGAGTGATATAATTCAGTCATTCTGAAAACTGTTGTAAAAAAATTTTAAAAGCAGATAATGTTCATGTGAATAGTTGAGAATTGACTGTGTTTCTTTAGATCATTGTTATTTTACATTGTAAAGCCCTAAAAGGTAGGGTTAATTCTGTTAAAATTTCCTTGACTACAGGCTTGATACCATATCATACGTAACAAAAGCTTTAAGAACTATTAATATGTTGATCTTAATAATATTCAAAAATTCTTCTAAGTTTTCATTACAATCAACATTATGGATATAGGGCCCAGTGTGGTGGCTCATGCCTGTAATCCTAGCACTCTGAGAGGCCAATGTAGGAGGATCCCTGGAGCTCAGAAGTTGGAGACCAACCTAAGCAAGAGCAAGACTCCATCTCTACTAAACACAGAAACACATGTGCCTGTAGTCCCAAATACTTGGGAGGCTGAGGCACAAGGCTCATTTGAGCCTGGGAGTTCGAGGTTGCTGTAGGTATGACAACATGGCCCTCTACCCAGGGCAACAGAGTAAGAGAGAGAGAGAGAGAACAACCATCATGGATTTGGTTTTAAAATTTCTGGGCATAATTTACATGCAGGCAGGCCCTGTTTAGTATTATTGAAATGTTCAGAATTTATTTATCAACTAAATTCTGCCTGAATTATTCTGCCAATCTCTATCCAGCTTAATTTAATTTGGATACCAGCCTGATTTTAATAGGCAGGTTACCTGTGGCAGTTATTCACACTATTCGACTCCACTGCATCCTCTGCTTCATTCCGACACCTGGTAGGACTGAAGTTTCTGGCTCCCTGGAGTACATGCAGGGTCCCTGAACTAGTTGTGGGTAAGTGTAAAGGACATAAATCATTTCAGGATCAAAAGATTTAATTGCTGGCTTACAGAATATTTTTCCCCTCTACCAAAGCAACTGGTTATATTGCAACGACATGTCTGCTCCATCTCTGAATTAAGTTCTGAAGTGAGGACATGTGTAGACCCTCCCTACTGGTCGGCATCAGACATTTAGCATCAGAGAAGCTGATTGAGAAGCCAACCTTTGGGATGGTAAGGCACCAAATGTGGGGAGTTGTTTGTTCCTCCAGACGCACTCTCTACCTGTTCTGGAACAGGAGGCCAGCTTGTGAGGGAAGGCAATGGGATCTCTTGCCTTCTGCCTTCTACCATGACAGGTAGATCCGAGGGAGGAAAGTAAGAAGCGAGTATTTCTACTTCCTAACGCCTCACCTTGAGCTGCTGCTCCCTCCATGAGGACCCTGGCTCTTCTCAGTGTGGCGCTTCTATAGGACTGTCACTTCCCAACTAACTCACTCCTTCAAGCCTAAGGGTGAAAGTGCCCTTGTATGACTAGTCTTGGGATACGCGCTACATCACGGTTCCCCTATTTCCCACCTACATCTTTATAAGGGGTTCCTTTATCTGATACTCTTTGAATCACTCTATGGAGAGAGCCGTCTATGTCCTGCTATGACACTAACTGACACATTATTCTAGCCTGAACTGTCTGGTTTAGTCGTTCTTTCAATAAAAAGCCACATTGTTTACATGGCATTCTTCTGAACGACTGTGGTTCTCTCCACGTTCAACCTTGCCAAACTCAGGAAGAGGCTGGGAGATCTAAATTCCACTATCCTCTCAACATTATTTACATGCTAGAACTCATTTCTCCAGACAATACCACCTTTATGTCTCAGAAAGCAACAGCACATCTGTGTTACAGATCTGTTGCTCCACTGCCCAACCCCAGCCTATTTTCCAACTGTAGTACTGATTCTATTAAAGAAATTTTTAGAAAGTGAAATCTTTGTTAGCATTTCCTCTTCCTCATAGTCCATCCCTCCATCTTTCACCAGGTTGAGTTTATTTTTGTTTAATGTGTTGAAAGGAAAATCTCCATAAGAATAAGGTTCATATGGCTCAGCGCCTGTGGCTCAGGTGGCTAAGGCGCCAGCCACATACACTGAAGGTGGCAGGTTTGAATCCAGCCTGGGCCCACCAAACAACAATGATGGCAGCAACCAAAAAAATAGCCAGGCATTGTGGCGGGTGCCTGTGGTCCCAGCTACTTGGGAGGCTGAGGCAGGAGACTCGCTTGAGCCCAGGAGTTGGAGGTTGCTGTGAGCTGTGATGCCACAGCACTCTACCCAGGGGGACA
>CAUYTI010074293.1:0-19939 GCA_963575145.1 Galago senegalensis
GGGGGGGGGCGGGGCAGGGCGGGCCTGACAACAATGCAAACTTTGAGAAGCAGTTCTCCATAATCACTTCTCAACAATTATTTGTTATTATTACAGTTTAACATTATAAAATTAACAAAAATAATATAAAACTCATATTCTGGCGAAATAGCCACATGGCAGCTGAAAACCGTATATTCCCTTCCTGTTCTCCCGCCCATTCGTGTATTCTTTCCAAAAATCGGGACTTTTTTAAAACTCCGTGGGACGCGGGACAAATTGTTAAAAACTGGGACTGTCCCACCAAAAGCGGGCCTTCTGGTCACCCTAGATATCTACAGTAATATTGAGCCCACTCCCACAGCACAGTGAGATGTATTTCCCAATTGGCTCCTTTTCTCCCACGGTCTCTGGGCATCCGTGGGGGTCATAAGATAGAAAAGCTGTAAATGGAAAAGGCCTTGTCTCTGACTCAGCACACAGAGAAAGCCCAGCTGCCCACTATCACACTTACATTGGACTGTTTTAACAGTTAGAAATAAACTTGCATTTTGTTAAGCCTCTGAAATTATGGGGTTTATCTGTTATACCTACAAACATACTCCAGCAAATACCTAATTATATAGATCAAATAAAGCTATCCTATGCCAACAAAACATTCATAAGGGCTAGTGAATAATAGCAAAAAGATGTAAGTACAAGAGGGACCTTGGTAACCAAATCGTAACCTAAATTGTAATTTACAAGGGGTGATAGCGCTACTGTTTCATCAAAGGTCTTAAGCGGCTTCTAGGTGAAAGTCATCTCAGCGCTTTCCACGTTGAAGCTGCTACTCGTCTAACCACAAAGCCAAAGCCTGAAGCAGAAAGAGGGAGGGGATTACCTCCTCCACCCATGTAAGGCTTGCTGGATCCACTTTCATCTTCTTGGTTACTATCCCCACGTGGATAAGAGGAGACCGCTACTTCTTAAGGCAATAAAAAGGCACTCACATGGTCCGCTACAAATAATGATACAATAATAACTATGTCAACATTTTAAGAAGCTCTGAAATTCAAACTAAAGAAATGTTCACAAAAAATATACTGTCAAGGCTATAATTTTTTACAGTCTATAATCTATCTTCTAAAAATGTCAGACTAATTTAAGACAAAGACTTCCTACAAAATTCCAGAAGTTCTAGAAAACGGATTCAGTAGAGAGCCATATCATGATGATTTTAGGGTTTACAGAACGTTCTGTAACAGGCACTCAGCTCTCTTCTATTGTAACGTGAACGCAGCTAGGAACATTGGGCAAATAAGTGAGTGTGGCTGTGTTCTCATACGACTTTATTCCCAGACACAGGGGTGGGTTGGATTTTGTGCAGTTTAACACCCTTGGTATAAGGGATCAACTCTTCCAAAACCCTACTTTTTAAAGGTCCTACTCTTTCCCAGTAGCCTCTCGGTAATCATGGATTGATTTCTGAAAGCTCCGTTGTCTATGGAAGATGCTTTCAATTGGGCTTTATGGTTTTCAATAAAAAATCAGCTCTCTTCTTTCAAATTCTGACTCAAATAGAATGAAACAAATAAGGCAGAGATGTAAAGTAACACATTATTCTAATACTGCTGTTATTTTTATTTGGACATGCGGCTTGGGTGTTTCCAAATATATATAAATATATATAAAATATATATATATATTTTTTTTAATTAATCGCAGAGCTGTTCATTTGTTTCCTGGTTCAATCATGATCATAGTTCACTGTAGCCTCAAACTCCTGAGCTCCCAGGTAGCTAGGACTACAGTTGTATACCATGACTCATAATTGTTTTTATTTTTTTGTAGAGTCAGGACCTCTACCAAAAAAAAAAAAAAAAAACCAGGCTGTTTTTGAACTCCTGGTCACAAGTGATCTTCTTGCCTCAACCTCCCAAAGGTGTGAGCTACTGCTTCCAGCAGAAGGCAGTTTTTGTTTGTTTATTTGTTTGTTTTGAGAGTTTCAATATCACCTTTGTAGAAGTGCCATGATGTCACAGCTCACAGCAACCTGCAACTCTTGGGCTTAAGCAATTCTCTTGCCTCAGCCTCCCAAGTAGCTGGGACCACAGGAACCCACCACAATACCAAGCTATTTTTTTGTTGCAGTTGTCATTGTTAACTTAGCTGGCCCGGGCCCAATTTGAACCTGCCAGCCTTGGTGTATGTGGCTAGCACCCTACCCAATGAACTATGGGCACCACTCCAGAAGGCAGCTTTTAATGTAGAATTATGGAGGCAAGGAGCGGTGGCCTGAGAGGTTAAGGCAGATGGATTGTTTGATCTCAGGAGTTTGAAACTATTCTGAGCAACTACTAGACCCCCATTTCAAAAAAAAAAAAAATTGTTGGGCATTGTGGTGGGTGCCTGTAAATCCAGATACTGGAGAGGCTGAGGCAAGAAAACTGCGTGAGCCAGGAGTGTGAGGTTGCTGTGAGTTATGATGCCATGGCTCTCTACTGAGGGCGACAAAGGCCACTCTGTCTCAAAAAAAAAAAAAATATATATATATATATATAAATATATACATATAGTATTATGATTCTGTTGACCCAAATTAACATTCTATATTCCTAACATGCCAATTACAGTTAATCAAGAAAAACAGATATGTACAATTATCCATAATATGATATGCTTTTATGAATTAATAGGATTTATGTAAGCATATTTTCTATTAGTTTAATAAGAACAAATAGTTATTTTGAAGGGAAGATAGAACTAGTAAGATTTCAGTGTTATGTAATTTTGTGTAATTAGCTTTGGGAATTTGGGGGAGGAAGGTTAGGGCCTTCCACTGCCTCTCAGAGCCTATGCCTGTGGTTATAGCTGTGGAGTACAAATGCAGGGTATAAATTGTGTGTCGTCTTAAAGGAGAAGACAGAAATTCAGGAAGGTTTAAAGGAGCGGCTGACATGGTTATAAAGGTATGTAAACATAAATAGTCATGAATTTTGCTAATATGCAATACTAAACAATCTTTGATCCTATAAATAATACTTCAATTTATAAGATCCATCTCTAGATTCTTAATAATTTCTTGGAATATTATTTCCTTTTAATAGTTTTGGATCCCCTACCAGTTATAGCTATGTTTTCTAATATTATTTCCATGTTAATATTTGTCTACATATAACTGATTTTTTTCTTTTTTGCAGTTTGTGGCCAGGGCTAGGGTTGAACCCGCCACCTCCAGCATATGGGGCCGGCGCCCCACTCCTTCGAGTCACAGGCACCGTGCCATATAATTGATATTTGAATGATGGCATCAAGTACAAATTGAAAAAAAAAACACAAACAAAACCCCAAGGAGACTAGTTTTCTGAAGAATGCACCGTATTTTTCTCAATATTGACAATTGTTGAGGCAAATAATAAATGTGTGTGTTAAATGCCATAAAATGGTTATGTTTTATTAAAATATGATATTTATTATAGAAAAGCTAGCGTTTATTCGACATGCACTCCTTGCAGACCCTGGGTGTGAGATGTCAGTGAATGTCCCTATAGCTCTTCATTTAACAAGCTTCAGTGCTCCTAATTGTCACAGAGCAAAGAAAGGAAATAAAATGACTCTACTTTAAAAACTGAGGAATGATTAGATAGATGCAAACTTGAAAGAATGGATTCAATAAATATTTAGTGAGTTCTGATATGTTCTAGACTAGGCTTTAATGTTTAAACAATAGATTTAAAACTTTAAAGACCACAATTTACTCTTGAACAGGTTATCAGTTGGGAATCTCAATCTGTTATCCTTTGTTATAAATATATTATCCTTATCACATTTCAATAAATCCCAGATCCATTTGCTGATTCCCAGTCAGAAGTGTCACCTGAGAATCATTCCTGAAAATCGTAGATGAGTTTAAAATATGAGAGTTGAGCCAAAGTTAGACAGCGTGATTGGCCTCTGGGTTATACCTGTTGCCGACTGCCACAGGTGAATACCCTTCTTATCAACCATAATGGACACTTGAAAATTTTTTCACTAACTTTTTAAAAATAACCATGATCTTGAGTGGCTCTGCTTAAAAAAAAATACTATTTGCTGGAATAATTTCTTTTCAACTTGATGTGTAAATATATATTTAAAAAAGTACAGCTTTAAAAGTGTACATTTTTAAAGTCCTGAAGTCAATATGAAACAATTTAACTGAAAGAATTTTTGTTTATATTAAGTTTTTGTAAGATGCAGAATTTTAACTGTGCCCCCCACATGTGAAGCAGACCATATAATACCTTTATTTAATTAAATATTACTAGCTTCTATATTTAATTTGGTACTATTTCTGTTTAATTCATTTTTAATAAACAGGAAATTTATTGATTCAGAAGTATGTCATAAAACTTTGGAAAACTCTTAAGAGACCTATATACAATGCATATATGAATAATTTTTATATATACAAATAGAAATTTACAAATACAATATATATGTATGTATTCATGTCAATAGTTAGAAAATAAGAAGTTGGGGGGGAGAAATTTTGTAGATTACTAGAGATACAGATAAAAAGGTAAGTGAACTTTTGATAGAAAATTACGTAGCCAGTTAAGGCTTTTAGGGGCTTTGCTTAATTGTTACTTATTTAGAGGAATCTCTGTACCATCTCCTTTTGAATGAGATTAAAAGAGGGACATTCACAGGAGAGAAAAGTCTGGAAGCACCTGTGTAGGCGGCAGACCGTGAATTCCATCCTGCCTGCCTTCCTTAACAAGAGGTTCCGTGCACTCTCACCCAGGCATTCTTTCCAGTGTAATCTTTTTGTAATTGGGCTCTAGTTGTTAGAGCTGGAATCATTTGCATTCTCCTAATTTACTCTGCCAGTCTTATCTACTAATAGAGACCTTACGACAAACACCTGTGATTCTTAGCAGGCTCTTCCCACCAAGGAGGCAGAATTACCTTGATTAATGTCGGGTTTTCAAATGCTTGTCAAGAATTACATAGCATACGTCCACCACGCCCTTCAATGAGCCCCGGGGTATGGACACCTCAGCAAGACAATTGCTTGTTTCTGATTTATGATCAAAGCTGTAAGTTCAGCATCAGCTCTCATTTTTGCTGGTAATCGTAGTGACAGGATAGGGAAGGGGGCACAGTCTGAGAAGACTGGAAAATCACAGGTAAAGTGGAGACAATCTAGCTGAAATATGGGTTTTCTGCATGAACTACCTGTAATTGGGCTGAGGTGCAGCCTTCTCTGGGAAGTTGTCAGTGGGCATCAGAAGGTCAACGGATAGTTTATGAGGCCTCTCTGTTCATCTAGAGTTACCCAAGAACCCAGGAAGTTTTCACTCCTAAGAGAGGAGGAACATGGGAAGATGACTCTTGAGACAAGTTATCTCTCCGTGTTCAGATCCCACAGATAGAGCCCCCCGTCAAGCATCACTTTCTCTTTGAGAAAATGTATTGAGTTGTTTGGGGACCTACAAAATGTCATAATATAATTTAAATGCTGTAATATGTCTTTAATTTTTCTGTTTACATATTTAATATCAGTAAACAAAAATATAAAACACAGTTTTTTCTTCAGTGAGACAATATTATGGATGGGTAGAATGACAACTTAAAAATAATACAACTGGACAGATCAAAGGAACTATTCTATTTTCACTGTTCTGTTCCTCCAGAGACTACCTTTCTACTTAATATTTTAAACGACTGTATGATTAAACAACTGAATAGAAATCCTGGACAAGATTTTGTTTTGTACCAGAGAGCCAAGCCTGGTGTCAGCCAGCCTGCAGCCTTTACTCAAAGATCCTTCCCTACTCACTCACTGGTACTCGTAAAACAGGGTCCATGACTACTTCATTCTAACCATGCAGGTGAACCAGAGGGGACCATTGACCAGAGAACAGGCAATCAGTCTATCATCCAGCCCCATGTGATCTGGTCTATCAAAGCTGGCTAAGCCTATACATATTAATAATAATAATATTCCTTGGGCTATCACAGTGTTTCACCTACGCCTCCCACACTTCACATGTAACGGCATTGCTTCATCCTATAAATGCTCTACAGGTTACAAATAGTACTCTGCTTCCTAAACGTAGAAACAGATGCAAGAGAAAGACATCAGTGGGAGAGTTAGGAGCCCAGACTGAAAGATATAAGTAGTAAAAGAAACCAACATCTTGAGAAAACGCCAGTTATACTGTGACAGGCTACAGCTAGGAGTGAGCACAAGCTAGAAATTAAACACAGGCCTCACAGAGTGGAGGAAGGAAGGCAGGTGTAGCTCAGGGAAATTACCAAGAGTGCACAAAGTTACCAGCATGGCGCCGCGACGTCAGATATCAGCCGAAGCCCTCGTCGGGGTTATTTCTGTTCCTGCCCTTCTTGGGGGCCAGTTTTTTGTCTTCTCCTAAAAATATATACTTTGTTTTCTATAGCCCCATGAATCTGATCAAATAAATAAAGTGACAAATTATATAACTATTAGAGTAGGATGAACACAAAATAAATAAGTGAACAAATAAAAACGTGGTTATCTTTGAAAAAATGAAGTGAAATGGAGAAATCCTCTTTTAAATTAATTCAATAGAAACTACAGTAGGGAGAAAACTGCAACTTTGGTGCCACCTATAAATCTACTTAATAGCAGTAGATCTGTAACAGGGTCCTCAACTTTTTTTGTACCTCTAGTCACATCCATAAGAGGGGAGTAAAGTTCAGAACCTGTCTCAGAGAGCTGACAGGTGAGCGAATGCTATTACGCCTGAGGGGCTTAGAGGACCTGAGCCAGATGAGGAAATCAGTGAGTGTTATCATGTTACCATAGTCACGTGCATTACGACACCCGTCATCTGTACAATTGACCACAAGCACTGTCCTACTCTCTTTGTGTAGGAGTGATGCCCTGGTATAATAATAGAACAGGTAACAGTAAAGTTAGGTTTGATTCTAGAAGAATTTATTCAAATAAAATTCATTTATATAATACATACACACATATATGAACATATAATATATATATAATACACATAATAGAATACAGATAAATCTATGTAGCTTGTATGGTTTGTCAGAGACAAGATGCAAATTCCTTGTTTTTGTAAAGGAGTTAATCATAGGAATAATATTTCAACTGTCTCTTGGGGAGGAAGTGGCTGTGGGCTGTAGTTCAAGAACAGAAACACTGACTGAAGGAGCCTCAGGGTGTTAACTTTCAACCATTTCATTCCACAAAAGCCCTTTAACTGTGTGCCTTTGAACTATGCTGGGCAACTTCCTTCTAGGGAAAGAGGACTTGCATTTTAAAAGTTTCCAATTTACTGTTGACTGTACGGTTACTATATATCCCATAATTTAAATGCAAAGGTTAAGAATGTATGACGAGTCAGAGAAAATTAGCAAATTGGAAAGAAGGACCAGAAAGGACTGAACAACACATTTTTAACCTTCAGTATATCCCCCTAAGTGTTTTTATAGGATGACTCCCATCTTGTTGTCCTCAGACACACTTTTCTTCCTTCAATTAATCACATTCACTAACACCGCAGGAAAGAGAACACATTGGTTGTGACGATTAGGATTGGTAAGTATCCTCTTGATTCACAGTAGAATCAGGAAGGACACATCCGTAATGATCTGCGGTTTCGTCAGTTTAGGGAAATGTAAAGAAATAAATTGCTTGGGATCATATATAATTCAGGTTAAAACTCTGGAAAATAAACGTATCAAAAAGTTTAAATAGATAAATTATAGCACAGTGAGTCTTGAACGTATTTTTAAAAGGCTAGAGCAATTAATATGTTCCAGGAAAGGTTTCTATTTCCCACGTTGCTTGATTTTACACTCCTATTGGTTAAATTAATCTTCAAATTATTGATTACCAAGTAAGACTGTGAATTGGTCTTCTATATCATGAATCTAACTAGCATGTTTGTTATATCATTAATCTTGTTGGTCATTATATCATTTACTGTTCATTATAGCAAGAGATAAATTGCAGAAATGCTTAATATTGTTAGTTCAGCCTGGCTGACTTGTTTAGTGACACTAATTCTACAGAGCAGTTGGGCAAAATCAATGTCTTATGCACCATTTATATTAAATTATGCTTGTTATGTGTTTGAATCAACACTACATAGAGTTTTCTCAAGCTAATTGATCAACTCCTACAAAACAAATTAATATGATACATCAAACTTATGGAATTGTCGTCCAGAAAGAACATAATAAACATCAGAGTTGAAAGAAAACCAGTTTCCCTCTGGGAATACTGAAATTCTCAAGCCTAATCAAATGGCTGGAGAAAATAATAGCAGGCAGAATGCAAGACGTGAATTTTCCAAGATATTTTTCTACTCTTCCAGAAGGACTCAAGATATTTACATCAAGTGACATAACCGCACGTGTGAAACATTCACAGGGCTTGCCTCCCTCCAATCACCTCTCCCTTAAGTAGTGAAGAAAAAACGCCACTTGAAAAACGTAGTAAAGAGATTTTTTTCTACTAGTTCAGATGGTTATGATGGTAACTATCTCCCCAAAATTGAATCCTAGTAAATATTCTATGACTCATGTTTCTCTAAATCAACTTAATTGTATTATGGTTAGAATGGGCATTTTTTAAAAGAACAAGATGCCACATGTATTCAAGGGTGCTGAATATTACTATGTTTTATAATTATTGGCATGTGTTCATTAGGGTTCTAAAATGAATAAAGGTTTATTTTAATAAAATAAAAATATTTTAAATTAATATTATGTCAGGTTCCATCAAATAATATGTTCCTTATTTTTTATTAACATTTAAAAAATAGCCATTGTAAAGGTGCAAAATGTTATAGAACAGTTGCCTTATATAGACAAAAATTATGTAAGTAAATTTAAGAAAGCGCATGTTAAATCATGTGTTTATTATATGTGAATTAAAGAAAACATATTTATTCCTGTCTCCTTGCTTAAGTACAGTGTTAATTTAAATCACCTGGATAAGATAGCAGTAATAGAGAAGAGAAGGAATGGAGTACAGAATTTACAGTAAACACAGAATCAATGACTTCTAGCTAAACAATTGGAACTTACTAAAGAAAAGAACATAAGAATTCAAGGAAATCACATTAGTTTCTTTTCATTATATCTGGCATGGAAGATGACAATATGGCCATCTCTGGATGATGTTCTATTTCTGTATGTTTAGGTAAAGTGGAATAGAACTGCCAGCTGGTAAATATATTAGCTTAGCAGAGTGAGAATACTCCCGTCATTCACTCACTGACATACCATTTCCCTGCCCTCTCAGAGTGTTCCTATGGACTTGGATACATCCAGCCTTTAGCAAAGGACAATACATTTACCTCCATACCCAGTTAAAGTTTCTAGTCTGCTCTGATCAAGACGCAGTTAAAAAGTGTTATGTGCTTTGAAAGTCTCATCGTGAGTGCCTGTTTTGGGGGGGGGTACAGTGTGCTGTTTTTATATATAATTTGAAATATTTTCATCAGCAAAGACAATATTTAATCCTCTTTCATTCCTAATTGGAGACATTTGCTCTATTCCTAATTAAAGCTAGAGTGATTTTTTTTTTTTATTGAATGATAACTATGTACATTAATGCACTTCTGGGGGACAGTGTGGGGTTTTCACATGCAATCTGAAATACTTCCATCAAACTGGTCAACACAGTCTTCATGTCATTTTCTCAGTTATTGGAGTGATTTTTTTAAAAAAGTGTTATGTGGCTCTGTCCAATGGCTCGTGCTTGTAATCCCAGCACTTTAGGAAGCTGGGACAGGAGTATCACCTGAACCCATGAGCGCAAGTCTATAGCGATCTATCATTGTTGCCACAGCACTTCAGCCTTGGTGACACAGTGAAACCCCATCTAGAAAAATTAATACACAATTATAGTCCAGAAAGAAAGAGAAAAGAGGAGGAAGAGGGGAGTAAGGGGTGAGACCGGGAGGATGGAGGGCATTTGGTGGGGCCTCACCTAATGTGCACAGTGCACAGGGTCCATGTCAAATCTATTAAGAGTAGAAATGTCTTACCACAACAAATAAGTAAGTGAGGTGAAGGTTATGTCAACCAGTTTGATGTAAGCCTTCCACGTTGTATATCAAATCAGCACCTGGTACCCCCCAAATGCATTAATGTACAAAGTTATGATTTAATAAAAATATCTAAAAAATTAAAAAACAGAAAGAAAATTTGTATCTCATTTCTCATTGTGTTTTTGGAAATTTTGTGAAATTATATTCCCCAAAGATACTCAATAAATTATTTTAGGTAACTCAAGCATTCAAGAAAATATTTGGAAATTTTATTTTATTTATTTTTTATTTTTATTTTTTTTGGAAATTTTATTTTTAAAAAGCTGAAAACAAACTATTGTACCACACTAATGTCACTCCTACTATTGTCATATATCTCAGCAAAAAACTGAATGAAAACCTTATAATTTTAGTTGACCTATTAAAGCTTTAAGAAACCAGGCAATAAATATTTAATTTCTTTTACTTTCTTTGGTGGCTTTTTTTCTTTCTGTTCTTGGCCAGGGCTGGGTTTGAACCTGCCACCTACGGCATATGGGGGCGGCACCCTACTCCTTTGAGCCACAGGCACCACCCTGGTTGCATTTTTTATTTTAAAATATTACAGAGGTATACATGTTTTTGAGTGTATGTATGACTTTTGTTATTTTTGTGTTACACACGTGCCCATCACCCCGACAGTGTTCATGGTTGGTAAGTCTTCTCCAGGCATCTTCCCTCCTCTACACTGCATGATTTCTACTGAGTTTGACTTCCCTCTGTGCACGTGTCTTCTCATCACTTAGTTCCAATTTAATAGCAAGTACACGCAGTGTCTGTTTTTCCATTCATTAGATACTTCACTTAAGATAATGGTCTCCAGGTCCACTCCAGTTGTTGCAAAAGGCCTTAATTCCTTGCTCTTCATAGCTGCACAGTATTCCATGGCATACCAGTGCTACATACTGTGAACCCACCCATGAGCTAATGGGCATTTGGGTTGATTCCACATCTTTGCAATTGTGAATGGTGCTGTGGTAAACGTTCGTGTGTAGTTGTTGTTGTTTTTTTTTTTTTTTTTGATAAAATGACTTATTTCCTTTGTGTGAATACCCAGGAGTAGGATGGCTTAATTAAGCGATAGGTCTACTGTTAGTTATTTGAGCCATCTCCATACAGTTTTCTGTAGAGATCCTACCAATTTGCAGACCCACCAACAGTGTAGAAGTGTTCCTTTCTCTTTGCAGTCAAGCCATCTTCTATCATTTTGGGGGATTTTAAATAAAATCCATTACAACTGGGTTAAAGGTATATCTCACTGTGCTTTTAATTTGCATTTTCCTGATGATTTGTGATATTGATCATATTTTCATATCTATATGTACATATAGATATATAGATATATATTGGTTATTTGACTATCTTCTTTTGAAAAGCTTCTGTTTATGTCTTTTGCCAACTTTTTAATGTGGTTGACTCTTTTTGTGTGTTTGTTTTTTTCAGTTTTTGGCAGGGTCTTGGTTTGAACCCCGCCACATCCGGCATCCTACTCCTTTGAACCACAGGCGCTGAATTGCTTGAATCTAGATTACTGTTAATAGACCTTTACTGAATGTATAGCAGGTGACGATTTTCTCCCATTCTATGGGTTGCCTGTTTCCCCTGTAGATTATTTCCTTAGATATGCAGGAGCTTTTTGATTTAATCAAGTTACATTTATTTATATTTATCATGGTGGTCTTCTTCCAAGATTCTTTGCCTAGGACAATATCTAAATAGTTTTTCCAACCTTTTCTACTAGAATTCTTATGGCTTCAGGCCTTACATTTATCCACCTTCAATTAATTTTTGTAGGTGGTGAGAAATGTGGATCCTCTTTCATTCTTTGGCATGTAGCTATCCACTTTTCTGGATACCATTGACTGAATTGGGCTTCTTTTCCCCACGTGTGTTGTGGTCTGCTATGTCAAAGGTGAGTTGGCTGCATGTGGATGGTTTCATATCTGGGTTCTCTGTTCTGTTCCATTAGTCTATGTCTCATTTTTGTAATGAAATTCCATTTGCAGTTTTGTTTGTATAGCCTGTGGCACAGTTTTAAGTCTGATAATGTGGTGCCTTCAGATTAGGTCTGTTGTTTAATATTGCTTTTGCTATTCAGTTTCTTTTCTAGTTCTGAAAAAAAAAACTATAGAATTAGTTTCTTAGATCTGTGAAATTTGATATTGGTATTTTGATGTGATTGCATTAAATTTGTAAATCACTTTGGGTAGTATGCTCATTTTAACATTTTAACATTGATTTTACCAATTGATATATTTTTCCATTGATTTGAGTCATCTGTGATTTCTTTCCTTAATGTTTCATAGCTCTGTGTAAAGATCTTTCACTTCCTTTGTTAAGTATATTCCTAGGTATTTTATTTTATTTGTAGCTATTGTGAATGCTGTTCAATCTTTGATTTGGCTAAACTTGACTGTTAATGTTGTATAGAAATACAACCGATTTGTGTAAATTGATTTTATTCCCTGAGACTTTGTGGAATTGATATACCAATTCTAGAAGATTTGGGGGGTTGGAGGGATTTTATAGGTATTAGATCATGAGGTCAGCAAAAAGCAATAGGTCTTCCCCCTCCTTCCCATTTGGATACCTCTTATTTCTTTCTCCTGTCTGATGGCTCCTTCTACGAATTCAGGAATTGTGTTGAAATCTAAGTGGTGACAGTAAGCACCTGTGTCTTTTCCAAGTGCTTAGTGGAAATGCTTCCAACGTTCCCCATTCAGGATGATCTTGGCTGTGGGTTTATCACACATGCTTTTATAGTCTTGAGATACATTCTTCCTATACCCAATTAATGGAGGGTTTTGTCATGAAAGGGTGCTGAATTTTATAGAATGTTTTTCTGCATCTATTAAGATATTCATGTGATCTTTGTTTTTGCTTCTGTTCTGGTGAATCATTTATTTATTTATGTGTGCTGAATGATTCTTGCATTTTGGGATGAAGCCCACTTTGTCATGGTGAATTATTTGTTTGTGTGCTACTGAGTTTGATTTGCTAGAATTTTGTTGAGGACATCTGCCTCTATATTCATAATGAACATTGGTCTGTGCTTCTTTTTAGTAGCATCATTTTCTGGCTTTGATATCAAATTGATACTGACTTCATAGAATGAGGCATGAAGTATTTGCTCTTTCTGAATGTTATGGAATTATTTGTGTAATAGGGGTACCAGCTCTCCTTTGTAGATCTGGTTAAATAGAGCTGTATATTCATCTTGTCCAGGGATTAAAAGGATGTTTTAAGTTGAGCTTAAGATATATTGTATGCATAATTTAACATTTAAATAGCATCTAATGAAAGGTCCCTCTAAACTTTAGGAATATAGTAAGTATATTTATCAAAAAATGACCAAAATATGTCTATATTTTAAAATCAGTAAATGATAATTGAAGCTGTATATGAAAAATTCTATAGACAGTATAAAACATTATATTGAATTAATGATACCTCTATATAACTTTTACAATAAAATATTAATATCCCTATTTATATAATAACATAAACATAATGGGATTTTATAGAATTCTTACTTTTATTCACCATAAAATTTTTGCAGAAAGCCAAGATACCATAACATTATATTTCACAGGGCCTGTGACCCATGTATCTGATTTATAAACATTATAGTATGGTCAAATAAACTAGATCATTAGAGCTTCATATATTATTTTTATTCCCTATAATATTCTGATCATTAAGACTTGCTTAAGCAAACTTTCTAAATATAGCCTTTCTTTTTTATTAACATGGTTTCATTAAATATGAAGCACTATATTGATAAATAACCAATATTATCTTTATCTATCTTAATAACATTAAAATTCTGGAAAAGGAAAGAAAACAAAATTGAGGCTTATTTCAAATTCATGTGAATATTGTATGCCACATGGATACAACGATGGAGAGCTATCTGTTCCTCACACAGCTTGGCACACAATTTAGGGTTTTGTTTTAGGCTATAAATTGCAAAATCTGAAAAAATTGTCTTTATCAATTAATTTATTCTTTTGTTCTTGTAATGAAGAATGTGGAAAAGCCCGTCTCAGACTGGTAAAATTACTCCTCACTGATGTCAGAGATGGGGATCTGTTGATGTTTTATTCACACGCCTCATTCATGAGAATTCATTGATAATTCCAAAAGGGTTTCTAAACTTTTCCCTTTCTTTTTTCCTCTCTCTCTCTCTCTTTTTTTTTTTAGGCAGAGTCTCACTCTTTTACCCAGGCTACAGTGCTGTGGCATTGGCCTGGCTCACAGAAACCTCAAACTCCCAAGCAATCCTTTTGTCTCAACCTCCCATGTAGCTGACACTACAGGCACCCCCATCATGCTGGCTGCTTTTTCTACTTTTAGTAGAAATGGGCTTTTGCTTTACTCAGGCAGGTCTTGAACTCCTAATCTTAAGCAGTACTCCTGCCTCAGCCTCCCAGAATTCTAGGATTACAGGCATGAGCCACCGGGCCCAGCATCTGTCAACTGTTGGGCATTATGTTAATTTTTCTGACAGAAAAAAAGAGCCAGGAGAAATGCCACACCCCATCCTGCCATCCATCCCCACATGCATCTCAAGGAGCTTTGTTCAAAGACTCAATCAACAATTTTTATTATTTCACATTGGGCAAAATTATGCTATGTTTGTCTTCTCATCTACAATGAAAACTAGAAAACACAGCATATTTCCCTGTGATAAAATCAGGGTTATTTTTCTCGATTGTAAGGAAAACATGGATATTGGTAAAGGAAATTAAAATATTTGCCTCAGTCTGTGCGGCAGTTTTACAGAGTAACTGTATCGTAGATAAGACTGTATTAAGGTCACTCTGAGGGCACACTCTGTCCCGAAGCCAGAGTTCTACCTGAGGAAAGGTTATTGCTTCTGCATGGTAGCGTCTTAGAGGAGAATCCTCATGGCTGCCAAAGTCCAGCAGCTGAGGTTGATTCCTGACTCTGTCTCGCTTGTGTGTGTGACATTGGGCAACCAGTGAGGCCTTAGTGGGCTTACACTGTGGGTGAGTCGATTAAATTAAATAATAAATATCACGGCCGTGACACATTCTCCGTACCCTTCTCTTCCTATCTTATCTCTGTCTCATCTGGTCCAGATTAACCTTTAAATCTTTCCTTCTATAAATTGATAAAATACTGTTTCAAAAAGTGCCATGAGAATAGAAAATGTTTCACAGTGAAATCGCT
The DNA here is from genome assembly GCA_963575145.1 of Galago senegalensis. Taxonomy (NCBI): domain Eukaryota; kingdom Metazoa; phylum Chordata; class Mammalia; order Primates; family Galagidae; genus Galago; species Galago senegalensis. Next base: position 15,249 of record CAUYTI010074293.1, read on the forward strand.
GTCTTCATCAAAATTATCGTGAAAGCCCAAAGTTGGAGGTTGCTGTGAGCTGTGACACCATAGCACTCTACCAAGAGCTACATAGTGAGACTCTGTCTCAAAAAAAAAAGAAAAAAAAAGACTTTCATTATTATCACCAGATTCATCAACTATGGAAATCAGAACTGTTGAGTATTTTAGTATGCCCATTTAGCATGACATCATAACTGACAGTCTTTGAAACTCAGAATTAAATTACAGTAGCTTTTTAGATAGTTTTCTTTCTCCTGGAATGTTTGTAGTCCTCTTAAGCCAAATTTTCTTGTAGCTATTATTGTTCTCTTCTCTTTTGGACACATCTACTTAACAAATATCCACTAAGATTATTATTAAATATTATATTATCATAAATATAACATTGCATCAGATTATGCTATTAATAGTATATTAATATTATGATATTGTATCTTTGTGAGTCAATTTCAGGGAAAATCACTTAAAATGTATATTACTTTTAAAGAAAAAAATGTAAAAGTTTGCCTAGTACTTCTTAATTTTAAACCTCTCAAACACTCTTAACTTCTTGTGATAGTTTATGTTTGTTTTAAAATATTTGATACTACTTTGAAAATGATTTTCCATGGTCATATTCAACATTAAGTGGACTATTTAGGCTTTTTTCCAATGTTATACAAAATTAAATTACATATGCATGTTCTATTCTAAAATAAAGAGTGAAAAAACCCAAAAAACACATAAAAGAATAAAGCAACATAAAAGAATGTCTTTAATGTCAGAGCAAGGAGAGAGACACAATCAGATGTACAATAAAAAATGAGTGGGAATGAATTTCACACTAAAATATTATATTATTACAAATAAAATGTAAATATATCATGATATCACAATAATATTAAGCATCCAGCACACAAAATATTTGCTTATTTCCTGAACAAAATGTACCATTTGATGTTTGGTGAAGCAGGAGAAAGGGAGGATTCTGCAGTATTCGGGATAATATGTTTATTTTTCATTTTTTTTCCTCCCAAAGTCTTTCAAGCCTCTATCCCAGCCAGCTGCATCTGACACTGAGTTTTCTTTCCCTGCTCCCCTTCACAGACTCTGATTCAGGTGGTCTTGTCACTCGCCTCAGCAGACTACGCAAATCTTCATCTCAGAGATTTTTCTTGGACAATTTGTACTGCCCTGGTCCAATTTCAAGGGCTGCTTTAAATGCAATCCTCCGGAGAATAGCTCTTTATACCTACTGTCCTTGGTATAATTTTCTGCCTCAACCACTCAGTTGCCCCACAAAATTTGCTACCTTATAATGTTTTCATTGCTGTGTCTCTCTCTTGTCTCAAAAAAAAAAAATCACAAACCCTTTACAAACACATGTAACTTCTTATTCTCTAGGAAAAGTGCATAATCCACTCAGGTTTATTATTCCTAATAATATAAAGAGCAATTTCAGCAAAAACCAAACTATGTGCTAACTCTATGAGACAGAGTGACTATGAAGGAGGGGTCATATTTAAATGGTTGGTGAAAAATTAAAGAAAAATCCCAACGTCTAAATTAGCATTGTTCCAAACATCATTTGTATGAAAAAAGAACATAAATGTGCGATCTCTGGTCTTTCATGAACATTAGGCATCTTCTGATTCCCTGAGCTCCAAACAAATGGAACAAGACTTGAAATCCAAAAGAATAACAGATTCCACTTCTCCTTCATTTGGCTTACTTGACAGATGCCCTGTGAGGTTATATTTGTGGTGGGCAGATAAGATGAATTTTCTGCATATGTAAAGCCACTATATCTGAACTTTGCTTTGGCATAACATATGAAACAGGAAACTCATCAACTGTGTAAATTCACATTGATATAATTTTACTCCAGATGGACTGAATTAGCTCAGAGTAACAAGCAGTGCTGCTGTGGCTCTGGAAATGTTCTTATTTTGTCTCATCTTGATCTGGACACAGAAGTGTCCTGCACTGGGCATGTGCAGCTCTTCCCTTTATCACAGTAAAAAAAAAAAAAAAAAAGCATTTAATAAGAATTTCCACCCAAATGGGTGAAACTGAGAAAGGTGTCGTAGAACACCAGTGTCAAACGCTCTTTATTCTTTTGTGTCTTCAGAATTTGGAGCGAGGTCATTCAGAAAGGAAATAAGTATATTGACATGAATTATTCTCTCTTTAGGAGTTGGAAGGTTAATGATTGATGAGAATTTTTGGTCACAAAATAGTCACTTTGGGTGATTGTTAAGACTAATTGGAGATAGTCATGGACCCGGAGCCATATGTAGTTGTTTAAGTTTTCTTTTAGAAGCCATAAATTCCTCTCTGTTATTACTGCAATCCTAACAATAATTTGGCCCAGTAAGGAGAAAGCCCAACCTCTTTGTTCCTGTTCCTGTTCCTTCAATTTTGATTTTGAACAATTGATTTAGGCAAGTGTTCGGCGACATGTAGCTCAACATCCTCTCCCTTGGATTCTGTGATATCGTAGGGTTTTGTTCAAATGATCATAATAAGGGATGATTCCCTAGTCATTGGCTTAATTTTTTTTTCTAATATATACCACATTTTATCATTTAGATACTTATCCTCATATGGTAAAACTACATCTGTTATGCTTATCACTGAAACTTGTCTCGCCTCTTTAACAGAGATTTAAACAATCTGGAGTATGAATAATAAAAGTCTGCTAAATTAATCATAGGTCTTGCTTTCTTCTTCAGTTATAAAAGGAAAAATGAAAGCAGTAAAAAGTTGCTATGTGCTGTATAAAATAAGACTATTGTTAGCCATTTTTTAAATCTACAATACATTCAGCAAAAGCTGCAATCTCTCTTACCACATTGATAGTTATTCATTATATATAATATTTGACAAATATTAATCAAAATAACAAATACGCCATTTTTCAGTCCTTATACATTCCACTAGAGGTCCTTTTTCATAAATTACACACTGTCTTAGTTGCCTATTTACTATTAGTTCAAATATTATTGAAATATTATTCACTCCTCCCTTTTTCCTTTTTTTCCTGTTTTATTTCCCTCCTTTGTTTCTTTCTCTCTGTCTTATGATACTGGAATAACTTTAGATATTTCTTCTCCAAACTCATCATTTAATTCAAAATACTCTTCACTCCTTTACAATTCTTACAGAGCCTACCAATAATCTTAAGACAAATAAAGATTTCCATAAAAATCAGGCCAGAGGGTTAATGGTTGAGAGGAACACTCAGCCAAGGCTTTTTACCAGAATCTCCAACAGCTTCTTGCTTTTGGAAGGCTACTGTGTCTTACCCATGAACACATGTCTCACATTTTTATCAATATATTCTTTATTTTCTCTTTTTTATATTCAAGTAAATTTCAGATGTAATTGGTGGTAAGCAAAGATAAAAATATTTGCCTGTCTGGGAGTCTCCATGCGTTGCCTTCAGATTGAAGAAGAGTTGGATTAGTTAAATTTCTTTTCATTGTTTTTTAACTTTTCCACCCCTCAGAAACTTAAAAAGAAGTTATATCTTCTCTTTATTTGGGATGTTCAGAGTGTTAAACCAGCTTTTTAGAAATGTGATTTATTTAATCTTTCTCTTTATTTTATAGACACTTACAATCAAAATTTATATACTGTGTTTTAATAAGAACAATTGATGTGATTATTTCTGTGTCTCTCTTTTCCTCAGCGTGTGTCTTTGTTTTTCTGTTTTATCTGTATTCTTGGATGTTTCTTTAACATTGCATCATACACTTTTTAAAGAATTTATTTCAAAAATAACACTTTTAATCCCCAAGGTATATCTATTATCTGTTGAGTAGTTTTATCCCAAGTCTCCTTTTCACCTTCTCAAAATTACAGATGTTATGTGCTGCAAAGTTTTTTCACATTTTCATTTAAACTTTTCCTTCTAAAGATCTTGTTTCATCAAGCATCAAAGGGCTTTTTATTTGCACATTCTTTTCTTGTGATATATATTCTTCTCCTTACTGTATGCTGTGTGGTGATTCTTGATGAAGCATTAAGAATATAGTATGGCTGGGCAGTGCCTGTGGCTCAAAGGAGTAGGGCGCCAGCCCCATACGCTGGGTGGTGGGTTCAAACCTAGCCCTGGACAAAAACTGCAAAAAAAAAAAAGAATATAGTATGGTTAAGGATGAAGGCTTAATGTTGATTTTTCTGTGTGCCTTGTGTGGATTTTTTTAGTGATTTTTCAAACAATTTTGTTTCCAGTTACTTGTACCCTAGGAAAGGGAAATAAACTAGTTGCTTTTGTGGGCATGGGTGTAGAGTGGGCAAGGACTGATGTTTCCTCACATTATGATCAAAATGGAAGCAATTCATGGAAAAAAATAAAAAAGACTTTAAGTCAATGTGTAAAAATTTTCACTTTTTGGTGTTCATTTTGTGAACATGAGATTCTGCAGATGAATTAGGAGACCAGTCCTGGGGAAAGGTTTAATGATACTGTACAATCCCATGGTTGTTAGAAGCAGTAAAATGAATTAAGTGCACATTAAGAGATATGTTTAAGATAGATTTTTTTTTTTGGAACAGAGCCTCAAGCTATCCCCCTGGGTAGAGTGCCGTGGCATCACAGCTCACAGCAACCTCCAACTCCTGGGCTCAAGCAAGTCTCTTGCCTCAGCCTCCCAAGTAGCTGGGACTACAGGCACCCACCACAATGCCCGGCC
>CAUYTI010074298.1:0-23151 GCA_963575145.1 Galago senegalensis
CACAGGCGCCCGCCACAACGCCTGGCCATTTTTTGGTTGCAGCCATCATTGTTGTTTGGCGGGCCCAGGCTGGGGATTCGAACCCACCACCTTAGGTGTTTGTGGCTGGCGCCTTAGCCGGTTGAGCTATAGGTGCTGAGCCTGCTTATTCGATTCTTTTGCCTCAGCCTCCCAAGTAGCTGGGACTAAAGGTGCCCGCCACAACGCCTGGCTATTTTTTGGTTGCAGCCGTCATTGTTGTTTGGCAGGTCCAGGCTGGTGATTTGAACCCAACACCTTAGGTGTATATGGTTGGCACCTTAGCCAGTTGAGCTATAGGCGCCGAGCTGGAGATAATTTTTCTAAGTGAAATATCATAAGTACAGAAAACTAAATACCACATGTACTCAATACTAAATTGGAACTAGTTGATCAACACTTAACATGTGCCTATGGAAATAAAACTCAATGAAAATCAAGTAGGTGGGAGCAGGGAGAAGGTGTTGGATAAATTCACACCTAACCAGTACCTGGTACAAAGCACACATTCTGGGTGAAAGGCACACTTACAACTTTGACTTAAAATGTACAAATGCAAATAATGAAACCAAAGCATGTTTATCCCTGTAATATTCCAAAATTATTTTAAGCACATTTTTAAAAATCCTATTAGTACAGCTAAAAATCTGAGCTCTTAAGAGAATAATGACCATTAAAATATTTTAAAACACTTGATAATATTAAAGTTTTGGTTTGTTTATATAAAAGATATAAACATGGGCTAATTAAAATATTTTTCCCTTCTGCCTGCTCCTTGTCTCTTTTTTTCTCCTGCTTTATACCCAAGCAGAATAAGATAGGCTTTAAACAGCATTGGTTCTAGTTCCAGGTTTCATTTCATGACTAATGTTGTTAATTTTGAAAAACTTTTTTATCATCTCAAAATTTGAGAATGTTCTATACTTAGTTTTTCTTGCTAAGGGCGGTGCTTTTGCTCTAAGACCACAAAACCTATCCAATTTATTTTCTCATTTTAACCTTTAACATGTGTTTTTATTTTCACCACTGATGTACACTATCTTGATATATTACATAATTGTTTTGATCTTTTTGTTCTGTTTTGCAGATATGTGGTCAATTCTTACTCTATTCCAGCGGTTCTCAACCTGTGGGTCACAACACACAGGAACTATATGAAAGGGTCACAGCATTAGGAAGGTTGAGAACCACTGCCTATGCCATACTTTTTAAAATTTATAGCCTCAAAATTCATTTAAAAATATAGTTGGGTAAGTAGTACCTTATTAATTTGCTTTAAATCAATATTCTTAAATACTTTTGCCCTTTTATTCTTCTTGATAAAAGTATGTTTTCAGCAAGTTTACAAAAAAAAAAGTTACCAAGATGTTGGCTAAAAATGCATTAAGACTTTTTAATAATTTAAGAATTAGGCAATTTTTCAAAGCTGAATCTCATTCATAGCATTGAATTCTTGACTTTTATTCAAGTTGTTATCTATATTCTTCAATAAAACTGTGTCTTTTCCTACAAGAAAAAGTAAATATTCCATGATTATGAATTGGAAGAATAGATATGATTAAAATGTCCATATTACCCAAAGCAGTTTTTAATTTCAATCCAATCCCCAACAAAATACCAATAACAGGGGGATGGAACAAGATGACAGAATAGAGACATGTCCTTGCCAACTGCTCTGCATGAGATAGTGGACAGAGGATTTTGGCCACCTCTTTTGGCTGGGGAAATCTACCCAGAAACATTGCTCCAGGGCGCAGTGAAACAGTAGGAGACTCCAGGAGCCAAGGAGGAAGTTTGGACCTGGTGAAAACCAGCACAGAGGGCAGGTTCCAGGTTCAGGCAGAGGTAGGCTGGCAGCCCTCTGTGGAGGACTAGATGTGAGAGAAAGGGCTGTCCTGCAGTTTTTGTTTTTGGACTGGACAGCACCCTGGAGTGCCTTGGAAGGGCTTGGATGACCAAGGTAACTCCAGCAGCATGAGACAGCCCAGGCTGAGCACCAGGTGGGATGAAGCTCTCCTCGGATTGGTTGCAGGCAGGCTGCCATTATGGGAAAGCCATGCAAGAGAAAAAGTCTACAGGGCCCTAGTGCATAGCTGGCTCTGGTATACCTGCTGACCTTGGGTGCCCATCCTTGGGGTGAGTTCAGCACACCCCCACACCCCAGGAAAAACCACTTTATCAGGGAGCACTGTTTGAAAGGTAAAGACATACAACCTGAGAGATCTGGTGAGAGCTTTGGGATCCTAATCCCATAGGGTAGGGGTTCTCAACCTGTGGGTCACAACCCCTTTGGGGGTTGAATGACCCTTTCATAGAGGTCAGCTAAATACATCCTGCACATCAGATATTTACATTATGATTCACAACAGTAGCAAAATTACAGTTATGAAGTAGCAACAAAAATAATTTTATGGTTGGGGGTCACCACAACATAGGAACTGTATTAAAGGGTCGCAGCATTAGAAAGGTTGAGAACCACTGACATAGGGACTGACTGCTGGTGAAGTGACCAGGCCAATATTATACAGCGATAACAGCATGTGTATTCTCATTTCCTACTACCACAGCACCATCTTGTTTCCAGGCAATACACTGCAATTTATATGTATGAGTGTGTGTGTGTATAATATATATGTGTGTGTGTGTGTGTGTGTGTGTTTAATTTTTTATTTTGTCCCAATTTTTTTTTTAGTTTTCTTTTTTGTTGTTGTTGTTACTATTGTTTATTGTTTGGTTTGGTTTGGTTAGGGTGTGTTTTTATCTTTTCATTTTTACTTTCTTCAATAGCAAGGGCTCTTCCATTTTGGTTATGGTTTTTCAGCCCCTTTTATTCTTTCCTTTTTTATTTTGCTCCTTTTTTCCCTCCTTTGGTAGAGATTTTTTTTTTTTTTTGAGACAGTCTAACTATGTCACCCTTAGTAGAATGCTGTGGTGTCATAGCTCGCAGCAACCTCAAACTCTTGGGCTAAATGAGTCTCTTCCCTGAGCCTCCCAAGTAGCTGGCACTATAGCGCCTGCCACAATGCCTAGCTATTTTTGTTGTCATTGTTGTTGTTGTAATTGTCATTGTTGTTTGGCAGGCCCAGGTTGGGTTTGAACCTACCAGCTCTCGTGTATGTGGCTGGTACCCTAGCCACTGAGCTACAGGAACCAAGCCTGGTAGAGATTTTTCTACTTTTCTCATCTTATCCACATAAATTTCTCATACAACAACTGAACTATCCCTTTTTTCCTCAGTTTATATAATTGTATTTTTAATTTTCTTTAATTATCTTTATTTTTTCTTTTCTCTCAGGGTAAGGAATCATGGCATTGGTCTAGTAGGGGTCAAAGCATTGGTCTGGCTCAAAGAAGCACGAGGTCATAGTCTAGGGTGTTCTACTAGCTTTAGTCTTTGGAAAGAGAGTATTGGTAGATACCCACTACAACATACTGCTGATTTTTTCTATATTTGGTGGTGGTGAGGTCTTGTCTTTGCCCAGGCTAGTAAGAATATCCTGACCTCTAGGGACCAATGCAGGATGGTCCCCCAATGTTCTGGAGCTGCAGGTGGGGGTCAAAGTACCCTGTCGAAGAGCACCATTTTCCCTCTCTCTCTCTTTCCCTCTTTCTATCCTCCTTCTCTATTTTTTTCAATCACCCTTTCCTGTCACCCTTCCTCTTTTTTTTTTCCCATATATTTTTCTTTCCCTTCTCCTTTCTTGTTCTTTATCCTTCTCTTCCTATTGGTCTTATACCTAAAGGCCACTTCAACACCTAACCTCAGAGACCAGGTAATTTAAAGCAAAGGAGGTAGTGAGAGGAAAAAGTAGGGGAAGGAAATGACCAAGAAGAAAACACACATGAGGAGGAATCAGCAGGAAAATTCTGGCAACATGAAAACCCAAAACAGAGCAACCCCTGGAAGGGATCATAAGGTAGTCACCACAGAGAATTCTGCCTATAAAGATTTAATGAAAATGACAGAAAGGGAATTTAAAACATGGATGGCAAAGCAATAAAAGGAGTTATGAGAAAGTAAAATGAAAAGGAAATTATGAAAAACAAAACCAAAAATTAGATACAAAATATGAAGACTACAGAAAGGATATGACAGAGCTTAAAGAACTGAAGGAGTCAACCAGGGAACTTAAAGATGAAGTAAAAAGTATCAATTACAGATTAGATCATGGAGAAAAAAGAATCTCAGAACTTGAGGATAAATCTATTGAGCTTATACCAGGTAATTAAAGATGTAGAAAAGAAGAGAGAGAAAGCAGAATAGTCACTCAAATAATTATGGGACAACACAGTGTTCAAAAATACAAATTATAGGGATCCCTGAAAAGGAAGAAGAATGTCCCACAGGAATGGAGGTCCTACTGGAGGATATCATAAATGAAAATTTTCCAAGTTTCACTAAAGATTCTAAAACACTCTGTTTAGAGGGATATCAAGCCCTGGGACAGTTCAACAAAATACAGTATCTCCAAGACACATTATAATGAACCTTTCCAAAGTCATGATGAAAGAGAAAAATCTGCAAGCAGCCAGGAGTAAGCACCAATTGACCTATAAGGAGCACCAATAAGTAAGCACCAATTGCTCCTATAAGGAGCAGATCCATCAGGTGACAGCAGATTTAGCTGAAACCTTCCAAGCTAGAAAAGAATGGTCATCTGCCTTTAACCATCTTAAACAAAACAATTTTTAGCTCAGAATTCTGTATCCTACTAGAATAAGTTTTAAAATCAATGGAGAAGTCAAATCTTTTACTGACATGCAAACATTGAGGAAATTTGCCACAAGACTAACTCTAAGGAAATAACTCGACCTATTCTCTACATTGACCATCACATTGGACCATTACCAAACTAAACACCCAGAAACTAAAGGAAAAAACCTAGTTTTCACAGTGCAGCAAAGGATGAATAGAACTCCACCACACTTATCAATTTTCTCAATTAATGTAAATAGCTTAAATTTCCCCTCTGAAGAGGCACAGGCTGGCCAGTTGGATTAAGAAAAAAGCACAAGCCATCTATATGTCTATATGTTGTCTCCAAGAAACACATGTAACCTCAAAGGACAAAACCAGGCTCAGGGTGAAGGCAAATGGAAATCAGAAGAAAGGAGGACTTGCAATCTTATTTTCAGATATCAGTGAATACAAAGCAAATAAGTTAAGAAAGACAAAGTTAGTCACCTCATACTGGTCAAGGGAACAATAAAATGAGAGGACATTGCAATTCTAAATATTTATGCACTCAAATTAAATGCTCCCAGATTTATGTAATAGACTTTTTTAAATGGTCTAAGCAGTATGATATCCCCTAACACCATAATAGCTGGGGACTTAAACACCCTCTGACAGAACTAGACAGATCCTCTAAACAAAAACGAAACAATAACAATGATACAAGGGACCTAAATACAACTTTAAGAAAAAAATGGACTTAATAGACATACATAGAACGCACAATTCTAAAACTAAGGAATATACATTCTTCTCATCAGCCCATGGAACTTACTCCAAAATAGACCATATCCTAGGACACAAATAAAATTTCAACAAAATTAAAAGAATTTAAATTATACCTTGTATCTTCTTCAACCACAAGGCAATAAAGGTGAACCTCAACTCCAACAAAAATATTCATCCTCACACAAAGGCATGGAAATTAAATGACCTTATGCTGAATGGCAGTTGGGTCAAGGAAGAGATAAAGGAGGAAATTATTAAATTCCTTGAACATAACAACAATGAAGCTACAAGCTACAAAAACCCCTGAAAAAGCAGTCCTAAGGGGGAAATGTATTACATTAGATGCCTATATCCAAAAAACAGAAAGAATAACAATTATACATCTTGCAATATTTTTATGTATTTTTTTCATATTATAAATAATAGAGCAAATGTGCCTTTTACTCCCAAGTGGAATGAATATCCTTGAGAAACAGAAAGCATATCAACAACATAATGAATTATCTTAAGGAAATGGAAAAGAGCAATTCAATCCCTAATGTAGCAGAAGAAAACTAATAACCAAAATTAAAATATAAATAAATGAAATTGAAAACAAAAGAATAACTCCAAACATTAATGAAATAAAAAGTTCGTTCTTCAAAAACATAAAATTGATAAACCTATGGCCAGATTAACTAGAAACAGAAAAGTAAAATCTCTAATAACCTCAATCAGAAACAAAATGGGGGAAATAACAAATATCATAGATATATAAAACATTATATCTGACTACTACAAGAAACTCAGTGCCTAGAAATTTGACAATGTGGAGTAAATGGACCAATATCTGAAATCATACCAACTCCCTAGACTTAACCAGGAAGAAACAGATCCCTTGAACAGACCAAAATCAAGCACTGGGATTAAAAAAAAAAACAAATTTAAAAATCTACCAACAAAAAAATGCCCTCAACAAAATGGCTTCACATAAGAATCCTATTAAACCTTCAAAGAAGAGCTTATATCCATACTGAAGAACCTATTCCAAAACACTGAGAAGGAAGGAATCTTCCTCCAACACATTTTATGAACCAAACATCACTTTGATTCCAAAACCAGAAAAGGACCCAACCAGAAAGGAGAACTATAGACCAATTTCATTGATGAATATTGATGCAAAAATACTCAACAAAATCTTAGCAAATAGATTGCAGCTACACGTTTAAAAAATTATACATCAAATCAAATGGCTTCATCCAAGGGATGCAAGCTTGGTTTAACATATGTAAATATATAAATGTAATTCACCATATCAATAAAAGCAAAAACAAAGACCAAAGGATCCTTTCAATAAATGCAGAAAAAGCACTTGACAAAATTCAGCATCTTTTTCTAACAATAACACTTAAGAAAATAGGCATAGGTGGCACATTTCTTAAGCTGATTGAAGCCATCTATGACAAACCCACAGCTAATATCATACTGAATAGTATAAAACTAAAAGCTTTTTCACTTAGAACTGAACTAGACAAGGATGTCCACTATCACCACTATTATTCAACATAGTTCCGGACGTTCTAGTCGATGCGATCAGGAAAGAGAAGGCTACGAAGGGAATCTAAATGCTCTCCTTCTTTCCTGATGATATGCTCTTCTACTTAGAAAACCCCAAAGATTCAACCACAAAACTACTGGAAGTCATCAGGAAATACAATAACATCTCAGGGTATAAAATCAATGTCCACAAATCGGTAGCCTTGTAGATGCCAATAACAGCAAAATTTAGAAGCAAATCAAGGACACAGTTCCCTTCACTGTAGCTTCAAAAAAAAATGAAATATTTAGGAATATACCTAACAAAAGAGGTGAAAGAACTTTTCAAAGAGAACTATAAAACCCTAAGGAAAGAAATTGCAGAAGACACTAACAAATGGAAGAATATACCATGCTCTTGGCTGGGAAGAATCAACATTGTCAAAATGTCTATTCTACCCAAAGCAATCTACAGATTCAATACAATCCCCATTAAAATACAAACATATTTTAAAGAACTGGAAAAAAATAGTACTTTGCTTTGTATTGAACCAGAAAAAAAAAAACCCGCATAGCTAAGGCTATTCTTAGTAATAAAAACAAAGTTGGAGGCATCACTATACCAGATGTCAGGCTATATTACAGTCCACAGTAACCAAAACAGCATGGTATTGGCACAAAAATAGAGACATAGACATATGGAAGAGAATAGAAAACCAAGAGGTGAAACCAGTCTCTACTTGCCATCTAATCTTTGATAAACCAAACAAAAGCATACAGTGGGGAAATGAATGTCAACAAATCATGCTGAGAGAAGTGGATAACCACATGTAAAGGACCGAAACACAACCCACACCTTTCATCTCATAAAAATTGACTCAAGATGGGTAAAAGACTTAAATCTAAAACACAAAACAATAAAAATCTTAGAAGAATGTGTGAGGAAAACTCTTGATGATGTTGGACTGGGGAAAGATTTTATGACAAAGACTTCAGTGGCCATTGCAACAACAACAAAAATTAACAAATGGGACTTAATTAAGCTGAAGACCTTCTGCACAACTAAGAACACAAGTAAAGCAAATAGACAACCTTCAGAATGGGAAAAGATATCTGCAGGTTATCAATCTGACAAAAGGTTGATAACTAGAATCTACAGAGAGCTCAAATTAATCAATAGAAAAAGAGTAAACAATCCCATCTATCTCTGGACAAGAGATATGAATAGAACCTTCTCTGATGAAGACAGACAAATGGCTAACAAACATGAAAAAATGCTCAACATCCCTGGTCATCAGACAAATGCAAATAAAAAACCACCCTGACAAAATTACCTAACCCCAGGAAGAACAGCCCACATCACAGTCTCAAAGCTGCAAATCCTGGCATGGATGTGGAAGAGAAGGGAACACTTTTACACTGCTGGTGAGACTGCAAACTAATACAACCTTTTTGGAAAGAAGTATGGGGAAGGCTCAAAGAACTCAAATTAGACATCTCATTTGATCCTGCAATCCCATTATTAGGCATCTCCCCAGAAGAAAAAGAAAATTCTTTTATCACAAGGACATTTGCACTTGACTGTTTGTCAATTTACAATCGTCAAAAGGTAAAAACAGTCTAAATGCACACCAACCCAGGAATGGATTAACAAGCTGTGGTGTATGTATACCGTAGAATACTATTTAGTCATTAAAAGACAGAGACTTTACATCTTTTGTATTAGCTTGGATGGAGATGGAACACATTCTTCTTGGTAAAGCATCCTAAGAATGGAGAAGCAAGAATCCAATGTACTCGATTATAACATGAAGGCAGTAGATATCTACTACAAGGGGTGAGGTAGGGGAATGAGCAAGTGGGGAAAGGGGAGAAGTGGGGGTTATGGTGTATGGCACACCTCTTGGGGGTGGGACACAATTCCAAGAGGGACTTTACCTAACAACTGCAATCAGTGTAACCTAATTCTTCTTCCCCTCAATGAATCCCAAACATTAAAAAAAAAAAAAAATGGGGAAAAAAAAAAGAACAGAAGAATATAAACCAAGCCCAGAAGGACAAATCATGCATGTTCTCACTAATATGTAGAAGCTAAATATTGAAACAATTGATCTCCTGGAAACGGAGAATAGAATGATGGTTATCAGGCTGTCGAGGGTAGCAGGGACTAGGGGATAAAGTAGGGATGATTAATGGATGCAAATTTTAGAGTTAGTTAGATGCAATGAACAATATTTGAGAACACAACAAAATGACTATTAATCAACAATAAGTTAGGATACACTTTAAAATAAAATTGCAATGTTCCTAAGACAAAAGAAATGATAAATGTCCAAGTTGCTAGATACTCCAATTACCCCAGTTTGATTAATTCACATTGTATGCCTGTATCAAAATATTACACATAGCCTGTAAAGATACACAACAATTATGTACTCATAAGAATAAAAAAAAAACAGTCAGAAAAAAATAATAATGATAATAATGAAGTCTTTCTGTGCATTTATCTTCTCCTCAGGCCAGGATTGTTTAAAAAACACAGTTTAGTGAAAGAAATAAGATTAATCAAAAAGACTCTCTAAGAAGAAAAATAACAAATCTTGCAGTCTATTGTTGTTGTTGTTGTTGTTTAGTACAAACCAAAAAGAGACTGTAAAATGAAACAGAGGCCTGGTTGCAGAAGAGGGAGGGGGAAAAAAGAGAAAAGGTACAGAAGGTACCTGCACAGGTAACTGTGCAGGCTGGAAGAACTTTTGACCCATGTACTTAGTAATTTATAGCATCCTGATGTGAGATAAGTCATCTTACCTTTGATTGTGGTTTTTGCCTAACTCATTTATTATAGCAAATGTCTGGAAACCCAGAGCATTTGATTTATTTATATATCAACTTGCTCAAGCCCAAAACTAACCCAGAGAGAAAACAGCAATGAGAAACCATTAATCATTTTGAATTAAACACTTGTTACCACGTCATGAAAATTTGTCCTTTATCCAATCTATGTCCAAAATCAAAAATAAAAGGTCATGCATTGGGAACACAGTGACTTGAAGGCTTCGACTAAATCTCCAGGCTTCCATGAACTTGAGCTTCAAACTTCAAAGACAGCAGAACATGAAGTTTGGCAGCAAATGACCCAGTAAGTTTAAATGCTGATGTGAAAATTGTGCCCCCCCCAATTTAAAACATAGTTTCACTGTGAATATTTAAAGTATTGTTTTGATTCTGATTTTTAATACTTACTAATAAGTATGCAAAGAGATACTTTGGGACTTTTATTACCATATTGCCTATTACTGCTTCTGTGTTTAAAAAATCTGCTTATTTCAAGCAGGGTACAGTGATTTTGTGCATATTGCATTTAATTTTCTACTAAGCAAATAAAAATGCCTAAGTGCAATTTACAGATCGTCTTTTTGACAAATATTGTATATGTACTTTGATTTCTAGTGCTATCTGAATGACCCCATGCTGAAAGAATTTCATTTTGCATTTCCAAAATATATACAGAACCCATTAAAAGAAAGAAATGTAAGCCATAATTTATATAGGAGAGAAAATGCTCCAATCATGACCCAATGATTTTATATAACCAATATGTTCCTGGCTTCATCAGCCTGTGACTATGAAATGAGCTCACACGTTATTTTGTTTACTCAAACTATTATACCAAAGTTCTTTCCTTATCACCAGAAGTCGGCAACCACTTACACACACACACCCCTTAATGACCTTCAGCTGTTTCTGAGACTTGTCCCAGGACTCTATCAGCCACCTTTGCATTGAGAGACAAGCCTACCATCCCACCCTTCCCCCTTCTGATGTCTTTGTCACTTAGCCTGTACTGCTGATGACCTGTTAGATGTCAACAAACCACATGGCACAGCTGTCTTCTGCAACTCACTGCTGCTGCTCCCAGCCCATGGCCTGATCTGAAGGGACCCTGGTCTTCCTGTCCTGCTCCACAGCAAGTACAGGCAAATGCCTCTGCTGAATACCCCAAAATTTCAACAATCTGTTAATAAAACAAAGCTAAGTATATTCTAACTCACTACAGAAAGGAAGAACATCATCTTAACAGTCTCAATGTCTTTGAAGGGAAAAGTCAGAATTAAGTACTTATAGGAATTGGGGTCTGGGCATAAGTGGTTTAAGGCTCATCCCTCAAGATGGGAAACTGACTGGGATTGGGCAAAGTTTGCGACCCAGTGGGTTAAGACTGGTAGATACAAAGGAGAGAGTATGGAAGTGAATCTTAATAAATAAATTATTGTTTGATAAGCAAGCTGTCTACCCTATAAGCTCACTGTCTGACAAAGTGATCAGCAGGAATTCCCTGAAGCAAATGACCAGGTTATTTAATGTTGCACAGTCTTATCTCTCCCAGGAAAAGTTTTTCTGGAACAAACAACTAAGTCATGTTGACATAGGTGGACTAGAACCTTATCTAATCTTGCTGACACCTATTTGATAGGCTCAGACCCTGTAAAAGTTCTTAAAAAACAGCTTCATGCCCCACTGCAGACCTGTCTCACCTGACCAGGAATAAGCTCTTTCCTTACACCAAAACCTTCCAGAACCTCAGAATCAGCCCAACTAACTCTCATCATTGTATAGGAAGATGAAGGAGACAGAGAGAAGGGGGGTGGGGGGGAAACTTCCTGCCTTTTCTCTTCCAGTCTATGTCCTGCCCTGTGTCCATGTTTAAACCAGACTTGCGATGGAAACCCCAACTCTCAATGAGAACAGGGTCTAGCTCCGGCATTGCAGCCCAAGAAGAAGATCTCACTGATGCATTTCTCAGTTCCTATGTTGCTTGATCTTCTTGTGATCCCCTCGTAGTCTAAGATATTCTAGAAACTAAACCTAAAACACTTGTCTTACAGTTATGTTTCTACCCAGCAATGATTTTTCCCTCAAACCATCAAGGAAGAGATTAAAATGATCCCTTTAGCTCTGTGCCTGAAAATTTGACTCTAGAAAGATTGTTACTTTCTTTGAAAATTCTAATTTCAATAGTTTGAAATAAAGGAATCTTACAACAAATATACATATAGAAAACTAAACTAAGAAAATAAATGCTAGGTACTACATGCTTTCTTTTACCTGCTGCCTTTTTTAATGCATTTAAGAAAATAGTCCCTCCAAACCCCCTCCCTCCTCCCATTCCTCCTTCCCTGAGGTTTGTCTTATAGGGGTACAGGTGAATCTTTCTAAGAGTAGAATGTGAACGTTTTAAAGCAATAACTGAGAAAATAACATGAAGGCTGTGTTGACCAGTTAGATGGAAGTATTTCAGAATGCATGTGAAAACCCCACACTGTACCCCAGAAGTGTATTAATGTACATAGTTAACATTCAATAAAAAAAAAATTAAAAAAATTTAAAAAAAAGAAAATAGTCTATCTGTAAGCTAGAGCATTGACATGCAATATAAATATAAGATGCTCCCAGGTGATGCCTTCAGTTAGTGCCTTAAATCTAAATACAATGACAAAACCATCTGATTCTAGCATAAATTAGAGAGCCACAGAAGTACTAAGGTCCTCCAACAATTCTATCTCATTAGTCAAAATGCTTAAAATTCTAAAATCAGGAGACAAATAGGATATCTTACAGTAAGTACTCTCCTGGGCAAGAAATATCCAAAATGATATTAAAAAGTTAGAAGTACACATGGACTGAGGTAAGTTCACATGAACTGGGGTTAAGTACACATGAATTGGAGTAAGACCTTATCCAAGTCTGTGAATTCCTCAAGGATGAGCGTGGCCCTGGTATCAAACATAATTGTTAAATAAGCATTTGGTAATTGACTGTCTGACTAATCGAATGAATGAATGAATGAGTAAATGAATGAACTGCAATTAACCCTTTTGGGGGGCTTAGTACTCTGAATTTGGCCTGGAGATCCTGGAACTGGAATCAGGTTTAACTGCATCAAGAGAAAGAATCCTTTATTTTAAAAACTTTCCTGATTACGCCAAGTAAATATTAATTCCTAAGCTCCACAGGAAAAGTGATGAACCGACAAACAAATCTGAAATGGTAGAATATGCTGAGATAGCAACAGGTCTGAAGGCAAACCCTACCTAGTGTCGGGGTAAGGGGAGAGGCTAAGAGATGGAGAAGAGGGAGAGCCATCCCGCTGAGCTGAAGCAGCCCCTCACGTGGGAAGGACAGTTGACCCCGAGCAAGGCAGGCCCTCAGACACTGTCAGCCATTGCTGGATGCCAAATGCTGCAGAACTCAGGGCTCTTAACTGTCAGTATCTGCTTTAGTGGAAAGAGGAGAGAATGCTGACAGGTCAGCGATTCCAAGAGCCCAGTAACTACCTGACCTGTACAGAGAGAAGTTCTCCCAAACTTCTGCATAGGAAGTTCTAGCCAATACAAGTATGAAGATCCCTGGAAATAATCAGGCCAAAGTATCTCCAATACAAAATTTATTTCCATATACAAATGCTGCATTTTCATTAATTTTGACTTCAAAGGAAGGAACATCTTAGAATTGTCCCTAACCAAAACTTAAGCTTCAAAGTGAAGACATATTTCAGGTTCTATTTAAAATCTGATCCTAATGATCCCCATAGTAGCAACTCTTCCCTGAACCTTCGTGTACTTCTCACAAAACCAGAAATAGAATCATTTCCTCCAGTGGGAAAACCTATGGAGACATTAATATCCAGGTCAGTATTAATCACTGTGTTCCATTTATAGTTCCCTTCCTTTCCTCTGCCCATCCTCCTCTGTAAGGCAGTAATTCCCAATCTTGGCAGCATAAAGGTAACATCTTGGAAGCTGCTTCTAAAAAGTCCTATTTTCTGGCCCGGTGCAGTGGCTCACGCCTGTAATCCTAGCACTCTGGGAGGCTGAGGCAGGTGGATTGCTTAAGCTCAAGAGTTTAAGACCAACCTGAATGAGAGGGAAACCCTGTCTCTACTAAAAATACAAAAAATACAAAAAAAAATAGCAGGGTGTAGTGGCAGGCACCTGTAACCCCAGCTACTCAAGAGGCTGAGGCAAGAGGATACCTTGAACCCAAGAGTTTGAGATTGCTGTGAGCTATGACGATGCCTCAGCACTCTACCCAGGGTGATAGAGTGAGACTCAATCTCAAAGAAAAAAAACAGTACTGAGTTTTGGACCCCAAACACTGATATTCTGTTTTATTGGCCTTGGCCTTGTGAGGGAGTCCAGACTGAAAAAAAAAAAAAAAAAACTTTAGATGATCCTAATATGAAACCCAAATTGAAAACCAGCAATGTAGGCCCACGTCCTCTCCCTGACTCAGAGTAAATGAGCATCAGAACCAAAACTAAGGCCTGGTTTAGGGTTAGCTTTTGTCTTCAGTGAGATGAAAGACTAGGGCTGGCAAGAAGGAGCAACAGATGTAGACAAGGATATGGGCAGTAAGGATAGAGGGAGTCTTCTGTTGCACAGGAACAAGGAAAGTGGTAGAGGCCAGGCCAGTCTGGCCTACAGCATAGACACTACTCTCCCACCAGCCCCAGACCATCACCTGAGTCAACCAGGCCCAGGGGCAGCAGGTGCTCCATGCAGGAGATCTGTGTTAAGATGTGGGCATGACTTCTCCACTCTTCCGTCCTTGTATCAATTCCCCAAACTCCTGCCACTACCCTAACCTTGAAGAGAGATTCCCAGGAGGACAAACTATTTTCAATACCTTCAACCTCAGTATTCGTTCAAGGAATTATACCACACATTTCCCCACCACCACCAAATACATCATTTTGTGATTCAGTCAGTCTTAAAACAAAAACCCCAGACACACTGAATAATGGGATTTTATATAGTAGCTACTAATGTCAACACAGAATTTCAGATTAATACTATGCAGCCCTAAAGAAAAACGAAGACTTTACCTCCTTCATGTTTACATGGATGGAGTTGGAAAACGTTCTTCTTAGCAAAGTATCACAGGAATGGAAGAAAAAGTATTCAATGTACACAGCCCTTTTATGAAACTAATTTATAGCTCTCAAATGAACAATACAACTTAATTCTAGCCCAAGAATATGGGGAGGGAGTGGAGAAGGGGAGGGGAGAAGGGCGGCTGGGTGGTGGGAGGGTGACCAGAAAGATCACCTATATATCTGTCTAACAAGGGTACAAGTGAATTTTAAATAATAATAATAATAAAATAAATGCTGGTTTTAAAATTTGGTGAATTCTCCCCCTCTGTGCACATGGCCAGAGGTGTTGCATTGCTGCTCTCCCTTTTGCTGTCTCTTTCAGTAAAGGACTTTCCCCACTTGCCCTTAAACTTGCTCTTAATAAACTTTTGCTTCACTCCCCCAAAATATAAAATAAAATAAAAATTAAATTAAAAAAAAAAGAAAATAATATTCTCCATTTGTGAGTCAATAGTTTACCCTTTATAATAAAACCTCATACCTCCTATCTAAATTATAAAATATCAGCCTTTTAATCCATGGTTCTATGTGTTCCTTGGGACCAATGTGATAAAATACTCAGGGCCAACTCACTTGGTCTCCCTAAATTTTAGTTTCCAAAGCTAGATTAATAAGAAAACTTGGCTCGGCGCCTATAGCTCAACCAGCTAAGGCGCCAGCCACGTACACCTAAGGTGGTGGTTTTGAATCCCCAGCCCGGACCTGCCAAACAACAATGACGGCTACAACCAAAAAATAGCCGGGCGTTGTGGTGGGCGCCTGTGGTCCCAGCTACTTGGGAGGCGGAAGCAAGAGACTCGCTTGAGCCCAGGAGTTGGAGGTTGCTGTGAGCTGTAATGCCATGGCACTCTACCCAGGGGGACAGCTTGAGGCTCTCTCTCAAAAAAAAAAAAAAAAAGAAGCTTATAGGCCAGAAAGTAAGACAAGTTCTATATATAAATAATATAAACACAAGTGTATATAGTAAGTAGAGCCATTTTTCAAAAAAAGAAAAAAACCATGGGAATTCAGAAGGAAAAAAAAATTATAGAAGTTAAGCTGACTGATAATGGACAATTAGGATTAGGTCACACAGATGTTAATAGGAACTGATCAGAAGCACCTAAACAGAAGATTTATAACCTGTTGAAAGTAAACAGTGTTGGCTCGGCACCTATAGCTCAACCGGCTAAGGCGCCAGCCACATACACCTAAGGTGGGGGGTTCGAATCCCCAGCCCGGACCCACCAAACAACAATGACGGCTGCAACCAAAAAACAGCCGGGCGTTGTGGCGGGCGCCTGTGGTCCCAGCTACTTGGGAGGTGGAGGCAAGAGACTCACTTGAGCCCAGGAGTTGGAGGTTGCTGTGAGGTGTGATGCCATAGCACTCTACCCAGGGGGACAGCTTGAGGCTCTATCTCAAAAAAAAAAAAAAAAAAAAGAAAGTAAAAAGTGTTGGGTCAGGGACAATGGCTCATGTCTGTAAACCCAGCACTCTGAGATACCAAGGCAGGTGGATTGCTTGAGCTCAGAAGTTCAAGACCAGCCCGAGCAAGAGAGAGACTCCATCTCTAAAAATAGCTGGGCATTATGACAGATGCCTATAGTCCCAGTTACTTGGGAGGCTGAGGCAAGAGAATCACTTGAGCCCAAGAGTTTGAGGTTACTGTGAGCTAGGACACCATGGCACTCTACCCAGGGCACAGAGTCAAACTCTGTCCAAAAAAAAAAAAAAAGAAGGAGGGAAGGGAGGAAGGAAAGAAAAGAAAAAAGAAAGAAGTGTTTAAAACTGCCAAGTAAAAGAAGGAATAGTGAGACAGTTTGAAGCCAGAACCTTAAGAATCAACCAAATGGACTCGCACCTGTGCTCAGTGATTAGGGCACCAGCCATATGCACCAGGGCTGGTAGGTTTGAACCCAGCCCTGAACTGCTAAACAACAATGACAACTACAACAACAAAATAGCCGGGCATTGTAGCAGGTGCCTGTAGTCCCAGCTATTAGGGAGGCAGAGGCAAGAGAATTGCTTAAGCCCTAATGTGAGGTTGCTGTGAGCTGTGATGCCACAGCATTCTACGGAGGGTGACAGACTCTGTCTGAAAAAAAAAAAAATCAACCAAATGTGAAGAAGGTAAGTAAACAGCAAAAAATCTATCAGAAAGCCTAAGAGAAACATGAGGAGAGTGAGTTTCTTAGGAAGTAAGAATCCAGGTTTCCAGAAGGAAAGGTCAGTCAGCATTAGGGCGGTGCCTGTGGCTCAGTGAGTAAGCCGCCAGCCCCATGTACCGAGGGTGGTGGATTTGACCCCAGCCCAGGCTAGACTGCAACAAAAAATAGCTGGGCATTGTGGCGGGCGCCTGTAGTCCCAGCTACTCCGGAGGCTGAGGCAAGAGGATCACCTGAGCCCAAGAGTTTGAGGTTGCTGTGAGCTATGATACCATGGCACTCTACCAAGGGCAACAAAGTGAGACTCTGTCTCCAAAGAAAAAAAGAAAGGTCAGTCAGCACTGTCAAACAGAACAGAGATAGCAAGCCGTCAAGGAGAGTCCAAGGCCATTGGATTTGGTGATTAAGGAAATCATTGATGACTTCAAACAATTTCTCCATAGTTGGCTACTGAATAGGAAAGGAGAGGAGCTTAAACTAGCAGTAGAATCAAGAGGCTTGTTGATTTGTTTAGAGAGGTTTAGAATGGGGTTCCATAGAAGTGGGGGAGGGGGAACTGGAAGAGGACAGATTAAATTGTAAAACAGGATAAATTTATAAAGCAAGATTTGAGGGAATCTAAACAAAAATGAAACCAAAAAATGGGGGGAAAGTCATTCATCCAGAAGTAGCATTATAATTCTAATATTGTGCAATAACAAAGGTAATATTTTTTAATCTCTCTCAATATATTTTGATAACCTGGTTTCTTTGCACCTTTATGTAGCCCCCAAGTAACTTTTTATATGCTGAAAAATAGGATTAGAACTATTAGTAACATTTCTTAATGTTGGTTCAAAATCTTCTGTTTTATAATTCAGTGGGTATTACCGCATACAACCCCTGCATTTCCATGCTCCATATCCCTTTCAGGAAACCACCAACCCCCACAAGCTTAACCTGTGTGGTTCAACCAGGGCCAATTCCCAACTTCCCACCCTGTCCCCACTCCTACACTTCATCCAGACCTAGTTGATGAGGACCATGTCACTGGTAATTTGCTGACCCTGTAAAGACTCTCTTCCTCTGATTGCAGGTGCTAAAGACCCTGCAAGCACAGAGCAGACAGGCCACCTTTGCTACTACAAGGTGGCTTGTCTCAATTTGAAGCTAAAGAAGCTAAACCGGAAGACAGAGAGCAAGTCCCAAAGGCATTGTTTGGCCCCAGGGATCCAGACATGCCTAAAAACTACCTTTACCACTGGACTTCTCTGTTAAATGAGCCAATAAACTCTCTTTTTTACTTAATTTGGGTTTTACATAGATTTTCATCATTTGCTACCTAAAACATCCTAACACAGAAGCACACATCCAGTCAGCCTTATTTCTGTTCTCTGTGTTATTTTAAATGTACTACTATATAATGTACTCTGAAAGTATTCTGCAGTTCTCCCTAAATTAATCCTGATTTTATTTTATTTTATTTTATTTTTTGAAACAGAGCCTCAAGCTGTCACCCTGGGTAGAATGCCATGGCATCACAGCAACCTCTAACTCCTGGGCTCAAGCGAGTCTCCTGCCTCCACCTCCCAAGTAGCTGGGATTACAGGCAACCGCCACAATGCCCAGCTATTTTTTGGTTGCAGCTGTCATCATTGTTTGGTGGGACCAGGCTGGATTCAAACCTGCCAGCTCAGGTGTATGTTGCCTTAGCTGCTTGAGCCACAGGCGCCAAGCCTAATCCTGATGTTAGTACAATTCCAATCTTAATTCCAATACTGTAGTATTAAAAGCTTCTTTGTGAGACTGGGTGTGGTGGCTCACACCTGAAATCCTAGCACTCTGAGAGGCTGAGGCAGGTGGATTGCCTGAGCTCATAACTCCAAGACCAGCTTCAGCCAGAGCAAGACCCGTCTCTAAAAATATATATATATCCAGGTGTTGTGGCAGGCACCTATAGTCCTAGCTACTGTGAGCCATGATGCAACAGCACACTACACATGGCAAAGTTGAGGCCAAATGTTAAAAAGATTTGTATGATTTGCAACATGTTATCAAGTCGTTTATGGAATCAAAGCACAGTGGTTAGACACCAGCCACATGCACCAAGGGTTCGAACCTGTCTTGGGCCAGCTGAACAATGACAACTGCAACAAAAAATAGCCAGGCATTGTGGTGGGCGCCTGTAGTCCCAGCTACTTGGGAGGCTGACGCAAGAGAATCACTTAAGCCCAAGAGTTTGAGGTTGCTGTGAGCTGTGACGCTACGGTACTCTACCAAGGGCAACACAATAAAACTCTGTCTCAAAAAAAAAAAAAAAAAAAAAAACAGATTTGTGCCAGAACTTGATGACAAAAACTGGCTTATTTAAGCAAACGATCTTATGTATTTTGACACTTTGGTCCTGTGAACAGTGAAAAATATGCAGTCTTGCTTTCTATTTGATATAAGAATTTGCACTCAGATTTCAAGATTTCTGGGAAAATATTTTAGTGGATTTGAAACTTCATTTTCAGTTGCTACCTGCAAAGTTTCAAATGGAATGCACAGAGCTGCAATCTGACATTCAACTTAAAGAAAAATCTGATCATGTCTCTCTACTGGACTTTTATAGGTCCTGTGTTCCCAGAGACAAATATCACTCACTTCACAATCACGCCTTATTCGTTCATACCTTCTGGCAGCACCTGCGTTTGCAAGCAACTATTTTCAAGAATGAAGTACATTCAGATTAGAACCGAAACATCTGATGAGCACCTTGAGGACTCACTGAGAATTGCGGCTACTTTGGTCAAAGCAGATATTGATGCCTTAGTTTCTCAAGTACAATGTCACATATCCCACTAGCTTTATATTGCCTGCTATTTTTACTTTTATAATTAAAAAATCAAAAAAGGTGTTTAATTACTTAGATATGTACATTTTCTATATTAGTGATCACAAACTTGGGACCCACTTTGATTTGAAAAGAGTCTCTGAACAGGCCACTGCATAATTAGGGTTATTATGTGAGGACTTCTTTGCTTTTCTGTAGCAGCTGATAACACAAAAATTATGCACAGACTTTTTTTTTTTTCTTATTAGCTTTCATTACTTTTATGTACTTAATGTGTGGCCCAGGACAACTTTTCTTCTTCCAGTATGGCCCAAAGAAGCCAAAATAATGGACCCCCCCTGGTTTATCCATCCTTCTCTGTATGAACATTTGAGGCATTTTCAACTTGAGCCAATCATAAATTAGGCCGTAAACATTCTTATACACGTCTTTTTGTGGCTATTTCCATTTCTTTTGCGTAAGCACTTAGGAGTAAAAATGACTAACTTTTTTTTTTCTTTTTTAGAGCCAGGATCTATCTCTGTCACTCAGGCTGGAGTACAATGGCATGATCATAGCTCACCACTGGGCTTTAGTGATCCTGCTGCTTCAGCTTCAGCCTACCAAGTAGCTGAGACTACAGGTACCCACCACTACACCTGGCTAATTTTTTGTAGAGTCAGGGTCTCACCATGTAGCCTGGCTGGTCTCAAACTCCTGGCCTTAAGTGATCTTCCAGCCTTGGCCTCCCAAAGTACTGGGATAATAAGCATGAGCCAACTGGCAGGCCTTGAAATGCTTCTATAAAAAGAAACTTCCAGGCCAAGCACAGTGGCTCACACCTATAATCCCAGCACTCTAGGGGGCTGAGGTAGGTAGATTGCCTAAGCTCAGGAGTTGAAGACAGCCTGAGCAAGAGTGAGACCTCATCTCTAAAAAATAGCTAGGCATTGTGGCAGGCGCCTATAGTCCCAGCTACTTGGGAAGCTGAGGCAAGAGGATTGCTTGAGCCTAAGAGTTTGAAGTAGCTATGAGCTATGACACCACAGCACTCTACTGGGAGCAAGAAAGTGAGACTCTCTCAAAAGAAAAGAAAAAGAAACTTCCCTTTAACAGCTGTTTGGTTTCCCTGAAGTACAGTTCCTAAAGGAAAGGCAGGATTGATGCATCATTCTGTCCTTTTACCCATTATCCAAATAACGAGTTTGTCTCCTTACATCCTTCAAAGATTACTAGTGAGAATTGGGAAGAGGAGTTATATCATCATAACCTTAAGAATTTAAGTACAGGTTGAGCATCCCTACCCTAAAAATCCAAAATCAGAAATGCTATAAAACCTGAAATTTTTGTTTTTTGTTTTTGGGGGGTTTTTTTGAGACAGAGTCTCATTTTGTTGCCTTCAGTAGAGTGCTATGGCATCATAGCTCACAGCAACCTCAGACTCCTGGGCTCTAGTGATCCTCTTGCCTCAGCCTCCCAAGTAGATGGGATTACAGGCACTTGCCACAACATCCAGTTCTTTTATAGAGACAAGG
Source organism: Galago senegalensis (assembly GCA_963575145.1). Classification (NCBI taxonomy): domain Eukaryota; kingdom Metazoa; phylum Chordata; class Mammalia; order Primates; family Galagidae; genus Galago; species Galago senegalensis. The sequence goes on from CAUYTI010074298.1 coordinate 21,410, forward strand.
TCTCACTCTAGCTCAGTCTGGTCTCTAACCATGAGCTCAGGCAATCCCATAGTGCTGGGATTACAAGCATGAGCCACCACGCCTGGCCTAAAATCTGAAACTTTTTGCGTAACAGCATGATACCACAAGTGGGAAATCCTACATCTGACCTAACGTGATAGGCCACAGTGAGGGCTGACGGCCTGACACTTCCTACTGCTTACCAGCTGATGCGGATGTTCTGCTGAGGCTACTGCACTGCTCAGTCACCCTGGATACCCTGGATTCTTTCTCGCTGTGCTAGTGGTATGTTACATATCTGACCCTCAGTACATATGTGTGCATGAAAATTCAGAGTCGGGCACGATGTCAGTGCCAAACCACCACAGATTGTCATTCCACTTGGGTGGCCACTTGCCATTTGTCATTCCACTTGGGTGGCTGACATAGTGACACCTTTGTCTTCTGACGGTTCAATGTACACAAATTTTGTTTCATACACAAAATTATTTTTAAATATTGTACAAAATCACTTTCACGCTATGTCTATAATGTCCTTTTTTTGTCTATAATGTCTTTAAATGAATAAATAAGTGAATTTTGTGTTTAGACTTGGGTTCATCTCAAGATACTCTCATTTTATATGTGTGTTTGTGTGTGTGTGTATTTCAAAATCCAAAATGCTTCTAGTCCCAAGCATTTCAGATAAGGGATACTCAGCCCATATACCTGATGTCTTTAATCCATTCAGCTAGCATCCTTATTGATGTTTAAATTGTCCTATCTTTAGCCAGTGGGAATCTCCCCACATTAACTTCTGAGTTCCTTGACAACTCAAGAAGCCTTTAATAGTTTCTGGGCCTTCTAAATCAGAACATGTTCCAAGACGCATCTTCAACATCTTCTGTGCAGTCCGGAGATGCGGAATCAGCATATCTCCAAGGAAACTGATTATTTTCAGTAGGAAATGATATTTTAGAACCCACAATCTGGAAAGAGTATTTATTCCTACAGGCAGTTCATTGTTTCTAGATCTTTTCAGTGGGCAGAGCTAGGAAATGCTGTTTCAAAGATAAAAACAGCCTGAGTTTGAGTGTTACCTCCAATTCAAGGCCTCATGAGCCTGGTATCTGTATCTCTTTTCCCCGGGGCCTAAACTCCCACTGCAGTTACTTATCTGCCTTTTGCCACCATGAACCAACAGTCTCAGAATAACAATCCTGACACTGCCACCACAATATGATTACTAAACACAGTTTTAGGGGGTTGTTATTAGGGGGGACACTGTTTTGCAGTTCTTTTTGTTATTAGGACATATTCCAATAGGGATGTATAGCCAATTGCCGTATTTTAAAATCACGTCAGGAAATTCCTCAGGTGTGATTATGCCTCCAGCTCAATACACAGTTAGGTTAATGTGCCTAATTTTTATTTTAACTTTTAGGGACTGAATTTCTTAATTTAATTAATTTCTTAATTTTCTATAATTTTGTTTTATAATTATGTAAATTATTTACATGTTCTAAAGTCAACTCTGAAAAACAAGATCAATTAAAGAGAAATTTGGGTTCTACCCTGTTTCATATCTGTTCACCTCTCCCTTGCCATATAAATGACCATTCCTTTTTTTTTTTTTTTTTTTTTTTTGAGACAGAGCCTCAAGCTGTCCCCCTGGGTAGAGTGCCATGGCATTACAGCTCACAGCAACCTCCAACTCCTGGGCTCAAGCGAGTCTCTTGCCTCTGCCTCCCAAGTAGCTGGGA
>CAUYTI010074299.1:0-66743 GCA_963575145.1 Galago senegalensis
GGGAAGTGAAGGGGGAAGGGGAGGAGAAGAGTGGGAAGTGAAGGGGGAAGTGAAGGGGGAAGGGGAGGAGAAGAGTGGGAAGTGAAGGGGAAGTGAAGGGGGAGGGGGAGGAGAAGAGTGGGAAGTGAAGGGGGAAGGGGAGGAGAAATGAAAGGGGGAAAAGGGGAAAGGGAGGGAGGAAGGGAAGGAAGAAAGAAAAGAAAAAGAGAGACAAGAGAAGGGAGAGAATGAAGGGAAGAGGGAAGGAAGGGAGGGAGGTGGGAAAGAAAGGGGGACATTAAAACCAGATTAGATTTTCAAATGACATTAAGAAATATTTTTAGTTTTGGTCAGGTTTGATAATTATACCGTGGTTATGTTTTAAAAAATGAAAAGTTATTTTGTGTTAGACAATCATTCAATATAAATAATGTTTTAATGAAATGACATGTCCACATTTCTTTCTAAAATAATTCATAAAAAAATAAGGGGAGAGAGTAATAATGAAAGTGGCAGAACATTGATAACTGTTGAAGCTGGGTAAAAGTTACTGGAGCAACAAGTATGTGGTTTTGTTTTGATATTTAGGTCTTTCAGATATTCTACGGATTTTACATTATTTTAAAATAAAAAGTGTCTTCCGTCCTTCTGATCCACTGCAGTACTGACTGGTGTGCTCCTCCCTGGTCACAGGTGTCTTCTTGGAACACTGGAATGTCCTCGCATCCTTGTGCTGGACATTCCTCTTAAAATTGGCTTTTTTCACTTATCATGATTCCCTTGAGCTCCATTTAAATTCTTTAGAACATAGTCTATTTTTATGTAATTGTTACTAGTATTTCATGACATGAACATACCACAATTGGTTTAATGATTGACCCACTAAAGAATGTTTGGACAGTTTGACATTTTAGCTATTTCATTTGTTCCATTCTAAAATTCTAGAACATTTCTTCCCTTTGAACATTATTTTCTCTAATAGGGTGTGATTTTTGATTTATTCATGTGACATTTATTTAAAATCTCTGAGAGTATTAGTTATATGTAGTTCCTTGGATACTTTCTTCTTTCCATATGGGCTGTTCCCTTTAAGTCGTGTGTGTTTGTTTGATTTATTTGTTTTGGCCTCTGTTTTATACTCACATTACATTTCCTGAGATGTCAGGTAATCTTTTGCAATCCTCTTATATGTGACGGTGGTCCCTGAAATACTTACTGGTATCTCTGAGCAAATGTCTGTGGTTTGCCTTCCAGGACCTTTAATGTAGGGCTGTCTGGGCTGACCATTTGGTGAGAAATTCCCATGTTAGATTCTTTAGGTCTTTTCTCTTGGTCTTAACAGAGCCTGTGATTTAGATGATGTACACTTAACTGCTGAATAGGAGAAGGCTAGGAAGCCTTAGCATTGTGTATATAAACGCTTTCAATTTCAGCAGAGTGCAGCTTCCTTCAACCATGCACGTTTTCTCCCAATTTCAAGAATTGAAAGAGAAGCCTCTGGACGAGAAGGCTCCCAGCTTCTCTGTGGGCAGAGAAGGGGCGACACCAAGGGTCCACAGGAGAAGGGAGGTTGGTAATCTGCCTACTTCTTACACAGACCAAGATTATTCTCATGCTTCCTAAATTAATCTTACTTTTGCCTTCACTTGCAGAGTAAATAACTGAAATATCCCATTTCTAAGCCTTTGGTGAATTCGTAATATAAATGTGTCTGTTTCTTGGGTCTTACCCCATCTGAATTAAAGTCCAGCCTTTTAAGTCTGGTAATCTGTCACAATTCATCTACTCACTTTCTAGCCTTTGACATTTTCTTGTCCCTTTTTCCTTTTTTTTTGCAGTTTTTGGTCGGGGCCGGGTTTGAACCCGCCACCTCTGGTATATGCTGCCCTACTCCTTTGAGCCACAGGCGCTGCCTTTTTTGTTAATGTTTTTTCCGGTTTTTTTTTTTTTTTAATTGGGAAGTGTGCTTGTGTGTCCTTATATTTGCCTGCCTTTTGTCCTTGTGAGTTTATGCTATTGTGATGAATTTGAGTCCTGTCACATTAAACCAAACTGAACCTACATTCCCCAGACTCCCTTTCCCTGCTTAGTTATCACATCCCATGAGGGACATTTGACATGAGGTTTGGAGGGTGCAAGGGACATAGCACATGCATTTCTCTTGTGCCTGTGAAGCCAGTGCAGGCCCTGAGACGCTGTGGAAGATCACATCCATCCCGCCATCTGCTGACCCGTATGTGTAAGGGTGGGCGGCCATGCTGGCTGCCCCTCCAGTGGGCCACTTCTCTTTCACCTTCCCCTGTGATGTTCTGAGGATCACCCCAACACTGGAGTTGGCGGTTTATTAGTGGTAAGAGAGCTCAAGTGGTTCCTCTGGTTAGCTGCTGACTAAAAGATGTTTTTTAAAAAATCTTTTACTAGGCTGGGCATGGTGCTTACATCTATAATCCTAGCACTCTGGGAGGCCAAGGCAGATGGATATCCTGAGCTCAGGAGTTGGAGGGACCAACATGAGCAAGAGTAAGACCCCCCATCTGTACTAAAAATAGAAAAAGTAGCTTGGTGTCGTGGTAGCCTATAATCCGGCTACCGGGGAGACTGAGGCAAGGGGATGACTTGAGTTGAGGAGTTTGAAGTTGCTGCGAGCTGGGACCCAGGGCACAAAGTGAGACTGCAAAAAAACAAACTTCAGGGTGGCGCCTGTGGCTTAGAGGAGTAGGGCACTGGCCCCATATGCCGGAGGTGGCGGGTTCAAACGCAGCCCCAGCCAAAAACTGCCAAACTAAAACAAAACTTCATTTACTATTCGTCACGTGCGGCTGAGAAGGCAGCAAAGGTAAGCACACAGGCTCAATTCCACCGTTCCAGGAAGTACAGACGGGATCTTTTATTTATTAAATTGTCCCTTCTCCGCTGCTTACCTAACACAGTATGGAACAAGTACTGAATACATATTTGTTGAAAACAACCTATTTTTCAGTAACTCTAGAGCAGACACTGAGGAAACTAAACATAAAGACGTGGTTCTAGATTGTAAGCAATTCAGTGTCTTACACTTACCAAAATTAAGCCACTCTAGACTCAAAATTTAAATAGACCAGTTCCTATAAGAAAACTAGAAAAAATATTTAAAGGGCACCCCAGCAGGAAAAAAATAACAGTGAGATTCAATAGTTTCTCAGGAGAATCCTTTAAAGAACAGATAATCTCAAGGATGCTTATACTTGCCCAAAATACAGAAAAAGAAAGACTTCCTCTCCGTGTGTTATATGAAGTCAATATTAATATAAGTTGATCCCCCAACCTGACAAACATCACATCAAAAAAGAAAATTATAGAATCACTTACAAATATCAACAAGGAAACTTTAAATAAAAATCAACCAACAGAACCCAATAATGTGCTTTAAAAGAACATAAAGGACAAATGAGTGTTTAGTTCAAAAACATAAGAGTAGGGCAACATTAGGAAATTCATTTGTGTGTGTATATTTATGTATGTGTGTATATATAATGTGCGTGTGTGTACTTATAAATTATATGCAATATATATCATGCAAGTATAAATAATTATTGATAAAGACAAATCAGTAGAAACAAAAAGTTTTTAACATGTGCTGTTGAGATAATAGGAAAACCACAAAGGAAAAAATGATTTTCAATCCACTCCTCATACTACAGGCTGGGATCAAATTCCAATTAAATCAGAGATTTGAGTTTTAAAAAATAAAATACATACATGTACCAGAGAAAAACAAGACCGGATTTATGTGTAAGCCGAAAGCAGTAAAAACATTTCTAACAAAGAGTCAAAATCCAGGATCAATAAAAGAAGATATTAATAAGCTTGCTTCTTTAAAAATGAATGAAAAATAGAAGAAAAATAAATAGACAAAATTTGGAGGGATGGCAAAAAATATAAACAAGGTAAAAAGACAAGTGAACAGGTTGGAAAAAATTACAATTTACATCACAAGATACCAACATTTCTAGTTTTTTATGAGTTAAAAATAAAGGTTAAAGTGGTGACAACCTATACAAATATATGCTGATAATATGAACAAACATTCATATAAAAATAAGAGCAAATAAATCTAAAACAAGTACAAAGAAATCCAACCCTGCTTGTACCAAAATGAAGATTCTGTGAGGTTAACAATTCCATATAAATGTCTTGATTGCAAGGATTGGGAAAGGGCAGCAGCCCAGTGGCCTCTGCATGAGGCAGGAGCCCTGGGCATCAGAGGACACGTCATTTGCTCCAGGCTTCTTAGATAATGTGATCCAGTGTTCAAAACAAAGAGCTACCTTACCTAACCCCGCGTTTCCTTAAGGATAGAAACACTATCCTTAATGGTTTTTGTGAAAAACAACAGAATATGTTAATGAGCGAATTATATCAGGTGAGTGTTTCAGAATTTTTTTATAATGATGAAGTGTTTTATAATCCTCGGAATCTAAATATTCACTCTTTCCTAAATGAGATATTTGTCCAACTAACATAAATGTGATGTTTTTACTTATGAAGCATTCTTCTTTCCCCTGAAGAAAATTAAAGTTTTTCACTTTTTTTTTTTTTTTGCACTTTTTGGCCGGGGCAGGGTTTGAACCCACCGCCTCTGGAATATGGGGCCGGTGCCCTACTCATTTGAGCCACAGGTGCTGCACAGTTGTTCACTCTTTATAAAAAAAGTATTAGTGAAATATACATTGAGAAGCTATTTTTCAAAATGGTAACAATACAAAATTTTGACAACATATTCCATTGCTAAGTCTCTCAAGGAAAAGTAAAACTACTTTCTCTATATACTAGATATGTGTCTGTGTCTGTGTGTCTGTGTGTGTGTCTGTGTGTCTGTGTGTCTATGTGTGTGTGTCTGTATCTGTGTTTCTGTGTGTCTGTGTGTCTGTGTGTGTGACTGTGTGTGTGTCTGTGTCTGTGTGTCTGTGTGTGTGACTGTGTGTGTGTCTGTGTCTGTGTGTATGTGTGTATGTGTGTGTGTCTGTGTCTGTGTGTCTATGTGTGTGTCTGTGTGTATGTGTGTGTGTCTGTGTGTCTGTGTCTATGTGTGTGTCTATGTGTCTGTGTGTGTCTGTGTCTATGTGTGTGTCTGTGTGTCTGTGACTGTGTGTCTGTGTGTCTGTGTGTCTATGTGTCTGTGTCTGTGTGTCTATGTGTGTGTGTCTGTGTGTCTGTGTCTGTGTGTCTGTGTGTCTGTGTCTATGTGTGTGTCTATGTGTGTGTCTGTGTGTCTGTGTGTCTGTATGTCTGTGTCTATGTGTGTGTCTGTGTGTCTGTGTGTCTATGTGTGTGTCTGTGTGTCTGTGTGTCTGTGTCTGTGTGTCTACGTGTGTGTGTCTGTGTGTCTGTGTGTCTGTGTCTGTGTCTGTGTGTATACACACATTATGTGTAGAAACAGAAGAGATATGACTGACTGACAGGGATGCAGAATCATATAAGTGCCGGGGATGGAATTTAGCAATATCTCGCAAAATTACACAAAACCCAGGCTGTCCAGAAAGTGTTCAGTCCTGAAGAATCGACACAGGCAGGGCTGGGCACTTTCTCGACAGCTTTTGTACATCAACATATTGGCCCAGCAACCCCAGGTCTGGATCTACTCCAAGAAACACTGGCCAAAAAATGGGGGGAAAGGTGTATTCATGATTTTCTGAACACTACTTGTTTGGCAAAAAGAGAGGAATCATCCCTCATGTCAATCAAGGACTAGCTGAATATACGTATTCCACACACACAATAGAGTGTAGGTCAGCATGGAAAGGAGTCTCTGCACATGACCCTACCAGTGAGCCACAGATTGTACAGTTATGAGAAAGCCATGAATAATATGCTAATGTGTATCTAAGGAACAGGGTTATGAATTCATTTGTATTTAATTATTTTTCCAAAAAACAGCATTTTGTTTAAAAGTTGTGTATAGAATGGGAGGTGGGGTAGAAGACTTGATGGATGGGGAGAGGAGACTTTGTTTGAATCAGCTTTAAGTAGTTGGTTTTATTCTAGAGCTAGGTAAATATTTTACATAGTGAAATCATAAAGGTGTCATCCTTTCTGCAGAGATAGGAGAGACTCTATAAACGTTTCCTCCTTTACTTTGAGCTTTGAAAGCTAAATAGGTGTTCACTGTAGGAACACAGGATGGCTCCTTCTCAGCAGAGAACAGCATCATCACAGACACAGGTGTGGCCTCACGACGCGTGTAGGTAATAGTCACGATATTCAAGGCAGGCGGCCAGACTTCCTGCCTCCAGCAAACCTTCCTGCATCATTACATGAGTTAGGTAGTCTTCCTGTCTCGGTCCCCATCACTGTGTTTGGTAACCTTTGGATTCGTCACCTTTTGGTCTGCCTAGACTATAAATTCTTAGAGTGAAATCATTTTTTATCTCCATGTAAAAGATAAACATTTAATGAATATTAGGTCAATGTCCCCATAGTTGCTAAAAGTTGAATTGAGCTAAACTGAGAAATTCAGTGGCAATTTCTTTGCTGTCTGAAATACCTAGGAGAGTTCAAGCCAAAGGGACTTCCCTCAGCTATGGATGGAATGACTCGATGTCTTAAACCAGTTTTAAATTAGCATCGGAGGTCATCTGCAGGAGAATCATCACGTAGTTTGTTGGAAAGAAGGGAGCATGAAAGAAAAACGAAAGAAGCGCCGTGTGTGCCAAAATTTGTCTCCATGAAAAGCAGAGACTAGTAAAGCCGGTGTCACATTTGAAAGTCTAACCCAGGGTATACCCAAGGATACAAAGGATGGCAACAGACACGTTAAAACTCTTTAGAATACATTTTTGTATTAATGTGAACAGATGTATAATGTCACTGGACGGAGCAGATGGATCCGTGTTTTCATTTTTGAGGAAAACAGTCTGAATATAGTTCTGGCAGCTAATTTATTGCCTAAGGTACAATTTGAAATGTCCTTGTAATGCCCACTCTCATTAAGGATAATGATAGGATTCAGACAGCAAAATAGTTTTATTTAGACATCACCTTTTCAAGTACCAAGGTCAAAGCTGTGGTTTTTCTGCCCAGCCATTTATATTCCTATTATAAAACTATAGACAGAGATAAGAAACTTAGTACATATTTTTAAAGCCTTAAAAATGTTTCAGTCTTATTCCATCCCTTGCTTTCTATGTCTCCAGCAATATAATATTTAACACAGGATTGTGTTTTTATTTACAGATCAACATGTGTAGTCTATAGATATTGATAAGATCAAATTAATGCTTGTAATTAAGGAAATGCATATGAAGCATCCTGCACTTAGCAGCCATTTATTTAATTAAGTTTATCAAACTCCTTGTGCAGCGGGTTTGTGGGACTTTGTCTTGGCCTTATTTTAGTGAACAAAAGAGAAAAAAAATGTTAAAACTAATGGGGGTGCTGAAATTAGTTCAAAAAATGTGTCAGGGGATTAATTTAGAAAACAGATCTTTTGATGTCCCAGTCTGCATATAGCGGGTACAGGCTGGAAATAGACATAGGTTCTGCAACATTTTCATTACTTAAAAGGAGGTTAGTGATGATGGGGCAAGCTTAGTGGTAGCTAGGGCTTAGGGACGGGTAATGAGAGAGGGTGGGTGTGACTCCAACAGAATACCTGAGACCGGGCAATTCATATAGAGCAGAGATTTATTTCTTAGAGTTGAAGTCCAAGGTCAAGGGTCCTGAAGTTGGTGAGGGTCTTCTTGCTGCATAATCCTATGGTGGAAGGTGGAAGGTAGAAGGACAGGAGAATCCTTATGTTCTCAAAAGGGGACAAACTCAGGTCAGGTGATGGTTTGTTCCTGTAATCCTAGCAGGAGGATGGCCAAGGCAGGTAGATCCCTTGAGCTCAGGAGTTAGAGACCAGCCAAAGCAACAGCAAGACCCCATCTTTATTAAAAATAGAAAAATTTGCCAAAAATAGACAAATGAGCCAGAAATTATGGCAGGCACCTCTTATCCCAGTTGCTTGAGAGGCCGAGGCAGGGGGATCATTTGAGCTCAGGAGTTCCAGTTTGCTATGAACTAGGCTGATGCCAGGGCACTCTACCCTGGGAAACAGAGTGAGACTCCATTTCAACAAAAAAGGGGCCAAATTAATCATTTTCTCAGGAAATCAGTTCCCAGGACAACTAACCCACTTCTGTGATATCAGCATTCATCCATTCAAAAAAGCAGAATAACTTTAACCACCTCTCTAAAGCCCCAACTCTCAATACTGTTACATTAGAATTAAGTTTTAACACATGAATTTGGGGGGATCCATTCAAAGCACAGGAGGCATAGCGTGAGAGATCCTTGTGATGAAACTAGTCTGCATCTTGACTGGGGTGGTGGCTACACAAATCTACACCTGGTCACATTTCATAGAACTAAACCCACACAATCGAGTACATGTAAAAATGGTGCAATCCGCATAAGCTGTGTACGATGTGCCAATGACTTCCTTTTTAATATTCTGCCCCAATTATACAGGATATTCCCACTGTAGAAACTGGATGAGGGGGACACAGGACTTTGAAGTGCTTCTTTGTTTGAAATTTATTATAAATTATTTCAAAATAAAACATGTTGAAAAGAGGTGAGGGTACAACCCAGAAATTTCACTTGTAGGTATATACTTAACAGAAATAAAAACCTGTGTCCACATGAAAACTTAGATATAAATGTTGATGGCAGCATTCTTTGTAAAAGCCAAAAAGTGGGAGCAACCCCAAAGCCCACCAACGGATGAACGGATAAGCAGGAGCTATGTCCATACACGAGAATATTAGGAGGTAAAGAAAAGGAATGAAGGACTGACCCCTGCTAGAAAATGAAATGAGTGAACCTTGACAACATTAAGGTAAGGGAAGGAGGCTGGGCTCAGAAGACCAGACGGGCCGCGATTCCATTTATGTAAAGTGCACAAATCAGGCAAGTCTGCAGAGACTGGAAGAACAGGAGCGGCTGCCAGGGGGCTGGGGGATGAGGAACAACTGTAATATATAGGAGGTTTCTTTTTGGAGAATTGAAATATTCTAACATTAGGTGGTAGAGATGGTTGCAATGCCGTGTCAACATAAAAAAAAAAGTCTACTGAACTGTACACAAGTGAAATGCACAGTGTGTAAAATACACCTCAATGAACCGAGCTGAGAAAAAGCTGAAGGGGGGCAGGGCACAGACAGGCCCCGCAGGGTACGTTAGGGGGCCCCGTGTCCACTGCTCCTGGCACATTGTGTCTGACTAGGGTGACACACCTGCCATGTGACCTCTGGCCACTGATAAAGGCAAAGGACTGTGTCCGTCTCCAGCCTCACCGACCCCTGAACCTGCATCTGCACTTCATTTTCTTCTCAAAAGCCACAGCACATTTCACTGAAGATAAAACACAGCAGCAGTTGCTAAATACAAATGGAAAAACCGTGCCTAATACTCTGGCTTACCCATTATGTCATCCTGACCTTCTATGACCCAATATACGAATCTATGAAATGTACAGTAATTACCCTTGACTAGGTTTTATATTTAAAATATAAATATGTAAATGTGCTTAATGTAACTCTCCTAATAGTCCACATCTGAATTAAGTTCACCCTGCTGGGAGACGGAAGCGAAACCCCTGGCAAGCTGAGGCATGGCATGGCTGGCATGGCCCTCAGTGGCCTCTGAGAGCTTGCAGAGCAGCGGTTCTCTAGCTCTGATTCCTCACACTCACAACTGGCATCACTCTGATTTTACCAGATAGACATGCAAACTCACGGACCCTGTCCTGACCTACTGAATCAGAATCTCTGCAGATAGGGCTCTGAAAAGTGGGTTTCACACAATCTCCAAGTCATCCTTTTGCAAGTTAAAATTCCTGAAGAATTATTTTATTTAAAAAAAACTTGTAAAATCACACTTATTAAATGGTGACAGTTATCATGAGAATTTCATAGTTCTATCCCACTTGGTGAAAACCCAAGTTTCTAGTAGGTTTCGACATACTCCTCATCAAAGTCATAACTTCAACTTTTCCCCAAATCCTATGTCTATGTATATAATTTTTTGTCTCCCCTTTTGTTTTTCCTGGTGATTTGAATATTCCTTTCAGGGAAAATGGCCATCGTAAAGCTATGTAAGTAAAGAATGTTTCCTAACTCACTCATTTAATGACTCTACTCTTGGCCAATAATTTTATCCCATTATCATGTGATGTCTTTCTAGATGTGATCCCTGGAGACTGTTACCTCTGAATTCAAGTCCACGGATGGTTTATCAAGATGTGGTCTTCTGAGAGACTTCTCTGGAAGCCAGAATGGAACGAGATAGACTGAGGGCTGGATGGCAAGGAGATCATTACAGTAGGAAGAATAAGGGCTGAGCTAGTGAGAAGCAGTAAAGTCTTTTAGAAAAGAGAGCTAAGCACGGCACAGGCATTTTTCATGCACACTAGAATTTGAAGACAATATTCTATAGCTTATCCAGGACTCTATATATCTGGGTCCTATAGGGAAAGAATCAATCAGACATTAAAGAAAAATGGAAAGAAATATTTCTTTCTTCTAGGGGAAAATTCTTACAAATGGATTCAATATTATGGTAAGATCTAAGCCTTAAATGTATCTATTGTTGTATCCAAATATTCAAGTTACACAAAGATTTGGTGTAAGTTGAGGCTACTAGGCAATAAAGACATATGTAATGATGAGGTGAAATGTATCTAGTACAAGGAGATGGCAATGGAACAGATCACTGTGTCACACGGAGTTGAAGACATACTAATAGTGGTTACCATTTGATGCCATAGTCCCTGTTTGATGTAACGGTTACCATTTACTCCCACAGTGCCTGTTTCACGCCATGCACAGCCTGAGACTCGTTGTACTCAGAGTCAGGAATCTCATGAAGCAGCATGGAACCTCCTTGTCACAGAGAAGTGAAAGGAGGCTCGCGACAGGGCCCTAACTTCTCTGAGTCCATGCCCTGATTGGCAAGGAGTTGACACCCGATGCCTGGCATGGCTGTGCTCTGGGTATTCCCTCCTCCCCAGAGAGGGAAGTTCACACTTCTTACTCAGCGGCACTTAACGTGAAAATTGGGGATTTATTTCAATACCAGTGTCTCCAGCAAACTTTTATGAACACTCTAGTGGTCCCCACAGTTACCTTTCCAAACACAGTTGTTCTTAGCTCTGAAAGTTCTCTAAGGCCTCTGGGAGACTCTGTTTACTTAATTGTGACTTTATAACTTTTCACCTAACAGCACCAACAAAGCCTTCAGGTGGCTGTGACACTTAACTCCTGACAAGCCCCACCTGTGGGTCATGCCATTTGATCTTGCGTCTGTTTGGAACCTCTGACTTGATCGCATCCCTTTACCTATTGCTCGGCTGAAAAGGTGAAGAGGTAAAGCATCTAAATACGAAGTGACTTTCATAACACTTGAAGGTGAGGATATTATTCTATTGTTCACTTTATATATGAAAAGGAAAATAAAATTGCTAAACCTGCAGCTCAGAGAGTGAAACGATGTGTCCTCCATGCAGGCCAGTGACAGACTGTGCCTGGACTGCCCTCTCCTTATGCCAGCAGGGGCTCACTGACCCCGACACAAACTACTGTTGTCACCTTATATGGAACAAAACCTCCCCAGTGTAGGAGGCATGGATGCTGTGAACAGATCAAACAATCAACGCAAATTGCCAGTTGACTCATGCAACTAGAAAACAATCTCTAAAGATAAAATAATACAGCTCACTCAGTGAGCCTTGGCTTCTTTTGATATGGACATTTCCATCTGATGAGGTGGAGCCTAAGAGAGGCATCCAACCTCCGTCCCCAGGCATCAAGTGATATACAGTTGATCCTCGGTAAGTCGACCACCCAAGGGACTGTAACAGACTGGCCAACATACAGAGGTAGAGTAGAACTAGGCCCAGTGTACCGATACGTACATGTGGTGCTGTCCAGTCTATGAAAATTAGATCAGTTAAGGAGGTGGTCAGGGCAGGGAGGTGGAAGGCCATGGAGGTTCTGCTGTGTATTGGAAGCTCTGCTGTGTGTACCTGATCTCCCTGTGCTCATTCCAGACCTAATCTCCAGACTCCTGGTCAGGCCACACCTTCAGAAGATCCACTTCTTACTTCATAGGTGTAAGTCTTGACCTCACAACCAAAGGACAATACCTTTTAGAACAGAGTTTATAGGGCACAATATAAAGGAGAGTTTTTAGGCCAAAGAGTTTGAATTAAAACTCTGGCTTTGCTACTTGTAAGTTTTACAAATCTGGCCTCATTACTGTCTAGGTGTTAGTTTTCTTAAACATAAAAGGGTGCAAATAGACCTATTTCAGAAGATGAGTGGTGTTGGGGCTCAGAAACTGATAACCCAAATATGATGCCTTGACACGCTGAACTGAGAAAGAAGCCTCAAGGTTGCTCTGACCTCTCCTCTCTCTCTCTCTCTCAGATCTCTGAAGTTTTTTTATCTATCTAAAACCAGAACCCACCAAAAAGAAGAATTTCTTTTTCTTCCACACATTTTTAGACCAAAAAATGTAACTACACCTTGAATAGAACCTTTTGCAAATAGCGTCTGTTTCTCAGATTCATTAAATTTCCACAAAGAACTATTCACAAGTTAATCCCTGTTCACATGCCCCTGACTCCACTCATTCTCCCTAATACTCCTTGGCGGCCCCAAGCAGAATGCCTCTTCTTCCCACTCCCATAACCGGTTTAGACAGGAAAAGCTTCTGAACCCACTGGGGAAGTGGTTAATCATCTTCAGCTTCTCCCCCATGTACATGTCAATACATTTATATTCCCTTTCTCCAACTCATCTGCCATTTGCGAGTTGATTTTTCAGTGAACCTTCAAAAGACAAAGGGGCAGTTTTCCTTTGGGCTCTACAGCACTGAACTTCCAAGCTAAGCACCCAAAAGTGACAATAAGTGCTCAGAAATACTCAGTTTCTAGCCTTCTTTCTACCCTCCCTTCTTGGAAAAGTATAGTCCGCATGCATTCAGCAAGTGTTGATTGAGAACATTCCTGAAACTGCCTATATTAAAATGACATAAGGGCATTAGACAGGAACTGTGATGAAAGTCTGATTTCTACAGAAGATTAGACACAGCCAACAGCTAACCAGCCTTTCTTCCCTAACCCACCTGCTGCTGTGACTGCTCACTGCTTAAGCGACATGGACAAGACGTGTGACCTCTCCAATCACTTGTATAGATAACATCCCTGCAGTCCTGGAGATACCATCCAACTTTGTACTCATGATGCCCATGTGTGGCAACTAACCCAACAGGTCCAGGAACCTTCTACCCAGGAACTTTCTTGGCCATGAAGATAATTTCTGCTTCTCAACATTCTAAGTCCATCCCCAGCCAAGCAGCAGACTCAATTCCCTGGCTCTTTGCTTGCCAAACCACCTTTACAACTCTTAGCTCCAAAATTCTCGAGGAGAAGGATTTGAGTAATTTCTTCCCTCTCCTCACTTGGCACCTTGAAATATTAAACTCTTTTTCTGCTGCAAGTCCTGCTGTCTCGATGTGTTGACCTTTATCTGGGCAGTAGGCACCTGACCCAATAAAGCTGTAACATTGACACCCAGAATATAGGTGGCCGTATCAGAGGTGCAGCCACATCAGAGGTTCATACCCAGAAAGCTTGCTGACTGAGCAGAGTCCCCTGATTAGTAACTGTCCTTCCTGTGCCACTTGTCACGTATTCAATATATCACTCCTATTCTGCAATTGCTATTAATAGTCACTGGACTGATTTTTTAGGGGTGCTAAGCAGGACAACTGAAATTTCTGTTCTCAAACAAAATAAGAAAGACATGTCCCTGTAAGCATTTACAGTGTGATATGGCATGGTGTATAACGAAAACATGTAGAAAGTTGAGTTTACATTTGACAAGAAGAGCTAGGTCTGTGACAGGCGTGAGTTAGACAGGGTTTCAGCTGTAACAACAAGCTGAGTAAAAGTATCCCGGGTACATGAGCGGCCCTGCAGCCTTCCTGGAGGAGGTGGGGAGGAGACCATGGCTTATTAAGACTATTACTAAGACAACTTCAGTGTTGCTTAAGCAGATATGAGGGGAGACGCACACCCCACTTCCAGGCATAGCCTTTAGAGACTTCTCCTGTGTGATTCTCATTTTTTTTATGAAGTCATCTTACGTTAAGTCATGAATACATTTATGCCATTATGGGAATCCTGCAAGTCCTCTCCTAGGTGTGATTCTCATTTTCTTTCCTCTTTACCAGCTGAGTTGAGCTTCCCGAGGACCTGGAGGGAACTGGAGGGATAAGATAGAAGGTGTCTCAGCTGTCCTGCAGCCCAACGTGAGCCAAAAAGGAAACTCGTATTTGGGGAAGGCCCTGAGATCTGCAGGCTGTTTACCACCTTAGTCAGCCCCCCTTTCTCTATACACTCCCTCCTTAAACTACAGCACAGTCACTGGGAGATTTCTGAGGGCAAAGCCCGCTAAAGAGCGTTCTTATTTATGGATAATATAAATGAGCTCACACAATGTGAGAGCTTTGTTTAAAGCCATCTCTGCGGACAGGACTGTATCCGTGAATCTGATGCTGATTCTGTAACTCCAAACTCCTAGCTGTCTCCTTTAAATGCAGAAAACAACAAACACTCATAAAATAGTTATATTGCAGTAATAAGTTTCCAAAATTGGTCTCAACAACACAGAGTAATAAGGGTGGTCCTAGGGATGGTTCTCTGAGTGCATCCTGAGGAACAATCCCACAGTATTTATCGGTCTGAACTTTACTATCATTGTTTTCACCGGTCCAGAATCCTCTGTGCAGACGGCATGGTGGTAAAATAATGAATATTTTTGCATTTCCACACCATAAAAAATTTGTCTTTTTCTATGAATTGGTGACCATTTTTTTTTTTTTTTAACTGTGAGAAAGTCACTTCACAATGAAAAACCTGTTCAGCCGTTTACAGGAGCACCGAGTGTATTCCTCAGAAACATGGCAGCCAGAGGCTCCAATTTGAACAGAATGTGCTTCTAAAGGATTATTTGTAACAAAAGATGTTCTTCCCCATTTTTGCAGAATGTAAAAGAAAAACATGAAAAAAGAAAAATGCATCCTTTGAGTTTTTGCCATTCACCTGATATTTGAGCAAGAGATTAACTGAATTGCCCTGAGCCCAAGGCGTCGCCAGTTAGTGCAACATGAGGTTTATTTCCAGATTAAATGCCAAAGATGTTGTGACTCTTCCTGCCAGATTATGCTCAGAAGTTCCTACTTATCCTCACAGTGTTGGAAGAATGCTAATTGCCAGGCAGCAACATGACCGCAGTGAGAAAACTGAGACCCAAATCTCTGGGCTAGAGATGCATTCGTTATAAAACTCACGAAGCTGAAACGTCAGGTCTTCTTGGCAAACCCCACACAGTATTCCAGCAATGTGCTTACGAGGTTATGCTTCTGGTAAACCGTGTGTGTGGGGGGGCGGGGTGTTAATCAGAGAAATAGACTCTTAGGAGATACACATGGACCTGTGATGAGGATCTGATGGGTGCAATTGTGGGAAAAGGTGTAGGACTTGGTGGAAGGCTGCTGTTGCTGCCTCAGATGCAGGAGCATGAAGTCCACGGGGGAGAAAGGAAGGTGATGTGAGGTAGGAGAACAAGGGTGAGCTGGAATCAATAAGCTTATGCCGGAGACAGGACAGGCTGAAAACCCTGACATTTTCTACTGCTGTTGACCCTATGATATGAATATTCTGCAAAAGCTGAGGCCCTTTGTCATGGAGCGAACCACGTGCCCACACATAAACACATACACCCAGAGTTTAGAGAAGCTGAAGCAGGATCTGGGGCAGGGTTTTTCAACCTTTTTTTAATCTCATAGCACACTTGAATATAGTTAAACTTCCCGACACACCTATTATGTTGACTAAAAAAAAAAAAAAGAGCAAAAAGAAAAATATATACTTACTGTGCTTTGAACTTCTTCCAAAATAATTTAATTAACAATGTTTAAAAATGTTTGTGGCACAACTAAACAACGCACGTTTCTCACACCACCCCCGTGTGCCACCACACGCAGGTTGAAAATCACTGGACTAGAGGAAGGTGGGACAGTTCCAGATGCTGCAGCCGCTGCCCCACACCCACCGTGGGAGACACCAAGCCGGACGCAGCCACAGCGTGTGAACCTCAGAGGGACTGTCGCTTCCAGACCTCCTACAAGTGTCTCTGCTGTGCTTTCCCCTCAACTAGAAATATACAGGGATGAAAATTCTGGGGGAATATGGCTCAGCCAAAGTGTGTTGATATATTATGAAAAGCTATCAACCTTTACAAAAACAAGCAATGAAAATAAGATTAAACTGCAACTGGTTAACACCACTGTCTCTTTTTTCTGTTCCCGTTATTGCACTTCTCACGCCAGGGAGCATGGCGGAGGCCACTGCACCTTCTCAGAGCTGGATGGGGACATTGCTTGGTTTAGATGGGCGGGATGTAACCGTGCCGTTTGTATGTGAATCTTTAAGCTGCTGCTAGCCGCTGCATTTTAGGAGTAGTTCCCATGAAATACTTTTGCTACTTTCTGTGCAAATTCATCCAGCACCATAACAAAATGTTGCAGGACCAGAGATCTTCTCTTTAAAGACAGGCCTCCTGCAGCACCCAGCAGTACAAGTGTGTAGATCATGGAGGAGACCCAAGGTTTGAAGTGTACTGAGCCAAGAAGCTCATCTGTGAAACGTCTTCCAAACCTTACATCTAATTTATGATACTTGACAGGGATATTCCCAATTTCAACCCAGTCGTAAAAGTTTATGTGGCATTACCAATAACAACGTGTGAAGCTGGGGGGGAAAATTTCCAAAACTTCTAAGGCAATTTTTGCAAAAATTATTTTATCAACCATACTAGAAAGTAATACTGAATTATCTCTTTGTTTTTTGTATTTTTTTTTCACAAAATAATCATCTAAGGAGGCAAAGACAAAGAAGCCAAAACTTGTAAGAAACTAAGAGCATTATAAAATCATACCAGAAAGTTAACAAAAAAAAAAAAGTTGTTTCAAAATTTGTAAATACCTATGGTGCTTATTTCTTTTCTAAAAAGTTAATCATTTCTAATAATGTATTTTGCATAAAAATAATTTTAAAAATAAATGAATTGGATTCCTTCCCCCAGGTTGTATAAGTTTTGAGCCCTTTGAAACCTGATCTGCTCCGGTTAAGAGGACAAAGACTGAGCCCAAGCACGGGGGTCAGGGGTCAGGGGTCTGTCACTTCCAGGTCCTCAAGCCAAACTGGCAGCCTCCTTGTTGCAGGCCTGTGTCTGAGCTCCTGAGCAGGAGCCCTGGGCTCTTCACCCAGGTTTCTTGGCATGGAAGGATCTCCATCATCTCCATCTTGCCTTTTGACTTCCAGACTTCTTCGGATTTGTTTTTCCTGTTTTCTTTTATCTTTATATAAAATACTGAGTTAAAGATCTCCTTAGGAAACTATTATAAATAGATGGTTTGCCAAAGAAAGTCAGCAAAGGCTGCTTCCCAGAGGGAGCAAAGCCAGGTAGGCAGCAGTCACTCCCACTGGAATAGCGTCCTGGGACGCTGCCTTCTGTGGTCACCTAACAGACAAGGCAGCGCCAGCAAAGCCTTCGGACCCAAAGGAGACAACCTCCTGTTCCGTGGCATCGAAGTCCTTGCCACTGAAATCTTCCCCAGACTTTCGCAGCAAGTTCAATTTATATTCTTTCCAGATCACTTACATCTCAGTCTTCCAAGATTCATTTAAGGGCAGATTTACAGCGGAGAGAAAATTTCACTGTCTGTTTCAACAAGTAATTTTAAAACTCTAAGCATCTGCCTCCATATCTGTCAAAGAGCCTCAGCTTGTGAATGCCTCCTTTCTTTGACTTGAGAATAGGTTCCCTGAGCACTATTTATACGGCAACCGACTGTCACCCTGGAGAAAGGTGGCCTGTGGTACAATGGTGGTAGGTCCGTCTCTTCCTACGGATCCATTGTGTGTATCTAATACAGAATCTTCCTCTCTCTGCAGGCTGGGCTGGCTCTCCTTGGACACCACCTCACATTTCTTCCTATTAAGCCTGTGTTGCGGGGCATTAGTGCACCTCTCTGCACCAGCTGGGTCTCTGGGTTTGAAGGAGTGTCTTTTGACTGATCATTACCTGTAAGCTTTCCCTCTTTATTCCATTTCAGCTTCCTGAAAACTTAAATCTGAAGTTGTCCAATTTTTGCTCCAACTCTGAAATACTTTTTCCCCAGCACTGCTGCCTGAACTCTGCCTAACCTTTACCAACGTTCCACAAAGTCCTTAATGAGATTGTTTTATGTTGTCGTGCTGGAAAATTGAAAATGAAAGAGCTTTGATTTCTTAGTGGAGGAATCACATAGGGGAATCTGCACACTCACTTTTATTCTTTATCTGCTAATTAGAGGATTGGACTTTTTAAAGCAGGAAGAATGAGCAGACTAGAGACTATTACAAAGGCATTATTTCAACTTTCACTTTCTTCCCTTTCACTTTTATTCCCACCTTACTGCGATTTTAATTTAAAATTAAGAAGCCTGAAATGATCTTTGTTAATAGAGAAATAAAAGGACTCATATTGTTCAGAGAATAATTTTGAAGAATTGAAAAATATAAAAATTGGCTAATGACTTCCTGCCCAGTTGTCCCCTGTCTCCCCAACGAATATTTCACCATGGTTGGCCAGGTCCACTTGGTCCGCTCATTGGCCCCATCCATGTTGTGTCCATCAATACCCCATGATCCTTTGGGGAGCCAGGCCTTCCCTCTCCTCCCAATGCCTCCCATCCACCCCACCCTTGGGTCCTATCACCTCATGCAAACACACACAACCTGTAGGGACTTGCTTCTCCTCATTGCCATAAAGACGCCCTGACCTTAGGACACCCCATATTTTTCTGAACTCTTTGATTGTATCTATTCCACTGATTTAACAACAAACCAAGTACCACCTTGGAAATCACCCCACATGCTTAGATTTTGTGCTCTCAACTTCTTAAGGCAAAAAACTATATATACACGCTCACACACACATATATATACATGCTCACACACACAATATATACATGCTCACTCACACTATATATACAAGCTCACTCACACTATATATACATGCTCACACACATATATATACACACTCACTCACACTATATATACAAGCTCACACACATTATATATACACGCTCACACACACATATATATACATGCTCACTCACACTATATGTACACGCTCACACACACATATATATACACGCTCACACACACACATATATATACACACTCACACACATATATATATACGCTCACACACACTATATATATACACACACATATATGTACACACTCACTCACACTATATGTACACACTCACACACACACATATACACGCTCACACACACATATATATGCACGCTCACACACACTATATATACACGCTCACACACATATATATACACGCTCACTCACACATATATATACGCTCACTCACGCTATATATACACGCTCACACACACTATATGTACACGCTCACACACAAATATATACACATTCACACTATATATACACGCTCACACACATATATATACATGCTCACTCACACTATATATACACGCTCACTCACACATATATATACACGCTCACACACACTATATATACACACTCACTCACACTTGACATATAGGTGTGTGTACATAGAGATTTACAGATACAGGGATAGATAAATGGGGGGAAGGGCTGCACCTCTGCTAGTATCCTGACTAAATGTAACCATTAGGCATGCTGGGGTGTGAGGAGGCAGGCCAAACATTCATACCGCTCTCCTACCATTTGCTAAGCACCAGCAGACCCTTAAATCCTGTTATTTCCATTTTACAGAAAAATAATTGTTAGACTGACAAGAATCCAAACGTTTGACAACACTCTTTGTTAGGGAGTCTGTGGGGAAACTGATAATTTCTTGCATTACTAGTGAAAGTCAATTTGGCAAAATGTAGAAAAATCACATCTAAACTCTAACCCCACAATCCTTCTTCTGGGAATTTAACCTATAGATATTCTTACAAGTGTGTGGAGTGACGTATGTTCAAGTTTATTTATTATACTTCTCTTTCCAGGAGATTAAAAAAAACTTTCAGAAGTCTCATCAATTGAGATTTTGTGAAATGAATTATGATAGAACTATATGATCAAATTCCAAGCAACTGGAAAAAATGATGAAATTCTTTATTTGCTAATATGGAAAGATAAGTTCTAAGCAAGATTGCTATGTGAATAAAGCTAAGTTGCAAACACTGTGTGTGTTGTATATTTTCACTTGCTTGTGTTCCTATGAAGAAATTAAAGTAGATGATACAAGTTACCATGTGTTAGGCTGGAGGTGGGTTGAGACAGAATAAAGACAGGGATGGAAATGCAGGTTTTCACTGCACGTCTTTTTATACACATGGATTTGTAACCTGTGTGAACATATTATCTATTCAAAGTTTAATTTAAAAAAAAGTTCAGGCATTGTTTGTTAGTATGTTTTAAAATAGATTCTTGAACTCTGGGGAGAGAATTGCCATCCAATGAAATAGCCAAGGTTCATTTTCCCCTGATATTCCCCATGGATTATAACTCTATGCCTGTAAAATAAGACAAGAGGCAGTCAGAGAGAACTCTGAGATGCTGAAGGAGGAAGGCAATGTGGTTTGAGACCTCAGGACCAAAGAAATGATGGGAGAGCAAAGTATCTACGCTCCCCACCTGACCCAAGAAAGTGACTCAAGCCTGGACATTTCTTGACACTTATTTAGCTATAGCCTCAGTGGATCATCCCTTCCTGCCCACCCCACCCCCACCAGATTGAAAGGGAGGACCTCTGACAACACAAGTTGAACTTGGCAGTACTAGTAAGGAGAGGCACTGGGAGCCCTTGTACTGCAAGTAGCCCCAGGGCAGGTGTGATCTCCACGGGGGCTGGCACTCCTGCCCCACCCCCAAGAGCCACTGTGGAAACCAGAAAGCACCTGTAGGCTAGAGTCTGCCACAGAAATATGTGGCCTGACACAGGTAGCCTGCGTCCTGGCTGCTCTTTCCAGAAACACCAATTGTGATACATTCCCGGAACACTACTGAGGGAAAAAGAGAAAAAGCAGCAACTTGGATGAATCTTCAGGGCATCACGCAGAATGAAAAAGCCAGTTCTACTGGCACCTCCCTTCCCTCTTACAAGCCCTTGCCTGCCACTAGCCTTATCTAAAGGGAAATTATTAGGAGAAATTTGACTTTTGAATGAAGATTGAAATATGGATGCTTATCTGAAAGTGGGCCCTGTTAATGCATGCATTGAGCTTATGTTTTGTGAAATAAAGGGATCATGGGATGGGGTATCACTTAAGAGTGAGGATAGGAAACAGGAGGAGAATTATTCCCACTAAATAAAATTTAAAGCAAGAGTAGGAGACATATAATGACTTGTGATTGGATAAGATATCACATGTTCAGCATCTTAATCAGAGCAGGGTAACATTATGACCAGATTTAGCATGAACTTGCTACACAAACCCATACGATACCAGTTGTACACAGAAGAGTCGTATCCAGGTAAACGGAAGTATGACATGTTAGCAGCTTTATTCGTGTTTTAACAAGATGAGTACAGGTGCCACATTGACCAATGTAGTGGTCAGTGTCATGCGTCAGGTTGGCAAGATTGTAGCACCCACTTATTTAATCAAGCACCAATATAGGTGTTGCCATGAAAGTATTTTATATATGTGATTAAAGTCCATAATCAGTTGACATAGGTAAAGAAGTTTATCTTAGACAATAGGGTGGACCTACTCAGTCAGTTGGAGCCTGCATAGCAGACTGAGGGGTGCCCTAAAGAAGAAGGCATTGCCTCTGTGGGTGGCCTCTGGCTTTCCCAGGCTTCCAGTCTACCCCTCACAACTGCTTGTCCTTTGAACTTGAGACTGTCTAGTCAGCTCCTACAATCACATAGGTCAATTTCTTGCAATGAACCCCTTAACATATTTTCCTGCTAGTTCTTTCTCTGCTTGAACTTCAACTGATCATCCTTATTCCTCCCCATTAATAAGAATGCCCTATCTAATTAAGTCAGTTTGTTACTTATCCCAGGTTCATGTCACTCTGGATTCTGGCATGTCCTTCCTGCCTGGCTGTGCAGCTCCCACTCAGCTGCAGGGTCTGACTCAGTCCAGCACTACCCAGCACTTCCCCCTTGGTGTCTCATCTTTTTGTTTAGTGCTTATATTTTGGCCATTTCCTGTATTCAAGTTAGCCTTTGAACGTGTATAGTCTCATAGTATTTTTTTGGTGTATAACACTCCCCCTAATTCCTGCTAATTTTAAGGTTCTTGAGAACAAGAATCAGATCTCCAGTTCCCCAAGTGTCATTCACCATACTTGGACCCAGAGCATATATTTATTTCTATATGCCTGATAACAACACATATCCATGGATGAGTGACTCAAAAATAGGTGAGATTTACAGGAATTGGTGCTGAATGGAAGTAAATATCTCAACAAAATCCTAACTTAATAGCCGCCAAATTGAAGTGTGGAATCAGCTATGTGCACAGATTTGGGGATAGATTATAATTATTATTGTGTGGTATGTATGCAACATGCCAATTAATGTAAGTAAAAAAAAAATTCTTGTTGTAATTATTATTCCCTAAATGCTTTCTATATCTGGTGATTTCAGGTGCTATGGAGGCTGTCAACATACTTCATGTCAGTGGACTTATGTGGGACAGTGTTGGAAAGAAAAAAAAATGAAAGTGAGTCCTTGACTTTGGGGAACTGCTCAAAATTCAGTAATAGCTTAAATGGAATGTTCTCTGTAGTGGGATCATTAAGGGAGCAAATAAAACTAGAGAATGTTAGAAGGTAGATTTACCTCCTAAGAGAAACAAATCTTCCAGCTATCAGAGAAGCAGCTGGTATTCATCAACCTGTTTCCAGAGCATCAACTTGAGAAAAGATGCAAGGGAACACACATTTGCACTCTATGTACCCTTCCAGACACAGAAATCAGCACTGGTTACTAATCCCAAAGCTACCCACAGATGGCCAGAAAATGCAGAGGTGTAGCAGACTGATGAAGCAAAGTAGGTCCCCATAACAGAGCATATCCCATCTGGGCTCTACCTCCAGAGCTGTAAATGTGACCTCTATTTAGAGCCTCAAAACATCCTGAGATGTAGATGTCACTGTCCCCATATTTAGAGAAGAGAGAACCAAGATTCAGGGAAGTTGAGTAATTTTCCCCAGGTCATTCCATTAGTAATTGCAAGAGCCTAGAATTGAACCCAAGGCAGACTAATGTGCAAAAATAATTCTTTTCTCATGCTGCATCTTCATAAAAATAAAACCATAAACAGAACAGGTTATTTCCTACATGTTTCTGTTATCCCTTAGTGATGACACTGGACAGAAGCCTCCTGTTAAGTAGAAGCCAGAGACAGTAAGTCCTCCTTGGGTGGCCTGCGGGCTCCAGGCTTCTGTGGTCTGCATATGTCACACACCAGTTATTCCACTGAAGGCCCATTTAGACAATGCACAGTAAGAAAATAAAATGTTAACAGACAGAAACACTCCCTCCCTCCTCCAGCCATTCATGGCAGCAGACTCAGGGAGACAGGAGCAAGGAAATGATTGCCAGGGTCTCCATCATCACATTAGCTGCCAGCAGGAAGTCTGCGCGGCTGAAGCCGCCTGTGACAACGCCTTTGCTGACAGACGAATAAACTCAGTTGCATGTCCTGCTATACCGACAGATGGGTTTCTTTCCTTTCTATGTTTTCTACATATATTTACTTATTATAAAGTCCTATTTATGCTAGTATCTTAAAATTGTGTACTACAGCCATGTCAGCCAATGGGTGATTTACAAGCCAGTTTGAGAGATAAAGGGGATGGGGTGTGGGGACCCTTAAGAAATATGCTTTAAATGGCAAGTTTCTCTACCTGATGGCTAACAAGAAAGCCTAGAAGATGCTGTGGGATGTCATCTGATTACCTGGACTTTGCCTTTCCTCAATAAGGAGGGTATCCATGTGCCAATCACATTTCAAGGAAACACCAATCAGTTGGAAATTGGACTTTTACTCCCTGAACATGTAGTTCTCATGAGCACTCCTCCTGACCTGGTGTCGAGCGTTAGGGACACACACAAGAAAAGCCAAAGTACCTGGACCTCAAGGAGCTCAAACTAATCCTGAAGAAACACCACAGGTCAGTTACTGCAGCCCATGTGCACGTGGAGGTGAGACTTGAGCAGGATGTGGAGTGGGAGAGAATCATCTGGAAGACGAGTCGGAAGGAACATTCTAGGGAGTAATGACTGCCAGGCCAAAAGACTGGAGTGGTAAAAAGAACTCACTGTACTCAGCGAATGAACAGTCCTCCTATGGGGGTCTTGTCACTGAATGTCCTTGGACTCATGATACTAAAGTGTTCTGTATCTGATGTCTTTCCTCTGCTCATTAGAGAAAAGAATACTCGCTCTGTCCCTCTCCAAGGTTGCAGTGGGAACAAAATGATGTAAATACATGAGAAGGAACCTATGAGAAAGGGTTATGATCGTACTTGTCAGAGAGATTTCATGCCCATTGATTCATGAATTTATCTCAATAGCACTAAAGGGCGGATTCTATTATCTTCCCCTGAATATGGCATACCATTCTATTATTTTCCTAGAGGATGGTGCCAGTGAGGCTCAACTTGCTGAAATAGCTTGCCACAGGTCACTATGCTACTGTGTTATAGAATTTTAATGAATGAAGAAGCATTTTCTGAATTTTGTTTGTGAATCACATAATCAAAATATTTTTGCAAGATTCAAACTGGATGCAGTGGAAATTCTTTTATTTCATGTTAGACAGTCAAGTGAGTAATAGTTTAAAATAAAACTGGCAACCTACATGGAACACACAGCCTCTCTTCATTTTCGTATAGCTTATTATGAGTCTTTAAGATGGCCTGTCCCCAAAGAAAACAGCTCTACCAAATGCTTCAAGCTGCAAGAGGTCTAAGTATCTGAGACCTTTACAAAATGGCACTCATAGTTTAAATTGCTTTATTTTTAAAGTCTGTGTGAGGTGATAGTATGAATGAACACTTAGCATTTTTGATAGATAAAAGATAGGCTATTTGATTTGTGCAAATGTCATTCTGGGCTAGAATATTACCAAATGGTTAACATAAGATACAGGAACTATGAAGTGTGGTGATAGCACACCACGGTGAGTCAACACACCCATGCTGAGCCATTCCACTACAGCAAACTGAACTCATCTTTCTCAGGGACGGTGTATGATCCACACTGTATTTATGAGGGATACTGGGCTACGTAAAGAGAAAGACTTGCCTACGGTCATTTATGGCAGAGAGAATCTGACTCACACCTGCTGAGCCCCTGTCTGGGGTTCTATCTGTGACATTGTGCCCCTTGCTCCTTCCACTGATGGCAACACCTGTGCCAAAACCTCATCTCTCTAGTAATCTGCAGTGGAAGAAGGAAGGGTTTCTTCACCATATGATTTAGTAAATGATCTGCTATCTCTTCTGTTAAAATATTCCTCAACTTTAAGGAAAATAATTTCAAGTATATAATAGACCCCATTTAACCTAGAAATACCAAATATCAAATGTTGGGCCAGATGTGTTTTACCCCTCACTTCTCATAATAACTATGTAAAGAAGTTACTATTATTTTAGAGATCAAGCATCTGAGACTGAAAGAAGTGAAATAATTTGTATAACGCTGGAGAGCTGTCACAACCTTAACCTGCCCAGATCCAAAGTGCAGGCCCAGATGAAAAATATGCCTTCATGTAGTGAGTTTAATATGAAAATAAATTCCAGATTGTTTCTTGCTCCTGCGACATAGTAGACTAAGCTTCGTGTTTCTCTGGCAATTAGTCTTCTGTTGATGTTGATTGAAATACATTATAAATAAGTGATCATTGTTCTTGCTTAATGTTCAAAGTAAATATCAATAATTCTCCCAAGGAAGGCAACATCAACAATTACTTTCAGTTAATTATCTTCTCTTATATTTTTGAATCTTTTGCTTCTTCTAAGGGTTGGGAATAAAGCTAAAACTTGTGATTACATGTTTTGCACTTTGTCAACCCAGTGTTAAGTATTTGAAATTGGCTTTCCTGTAGCTTCAATGAACAAAAAGGTAGGGCAGGGTGGAGGGAGGGACATAAGGAAAGAGGAAAGGAGGAACAAACAGAACAAAGTCACAGGGAGGAGAGGGCCGGGAAACCAGGAAATCACTGTGATGTATTCCAAAGGAGAAAACTAATCCAACGTAGTCCCCCCTCTGACAAGTTTTTGCATCAGTTTTGCTTTTAAATCCTATGTGTTACATAAAATATTAAGGAGTGTTTTTCTTTCCACTTAGAGGTGTAATGTGATGAGAAAGTGTTTTCAAGTCTCATCTAGAACTGAGTTCAAGTCCCGCTTCCCCCAGGTTTGTGCCATTAAGCATTTTGACTATAAATGAATGTTTACAGTCATCAATTGTCTGCTATGTCTCAGTCAGGAGCTGAATATAAAAAGGGGAGCACACAGAAAGTTTGGGAAGGGAAGCAGAAACCAGACCACTTTTTTTTTTTTTTTTTTGTAGTTTTTGGCCAGGGCTGGGCTAGAACCCACCACCTCCAGCATATGGGGCCAGTGCCTTACTCCTTTGAGCCACAGGTGCTGCCCGGGAACCAGGCAATTTTTATGAGGTAGAGTGAGTGCTCCGTGAGAGGGTGGTGTAGGAGGAGACCTGTGTAAGCAAGGTCTAGCTTGCAGGAGTTAACAGCTTCCAGGCAGAGAAAGCAGGAAGCAGTCTTTGTGGTCAAGAGATTTGCAAATGTGAAGACCCAGTTGTTTGAAAAACTGTGATAGTCTAATCAGGTGAGAGCTAGGGCAAGTTAGTCTCAGAAAGTAAGAAAGACATACAGACAGCACCCAGCACAGTTCTGACCTTACATGGGGCTCAGTAAATAGCCATTCCCTCACCCTTAGGCTTATGCTTTGGGTGAACTTCAAACATCCTCCCTGCTCACCTTTATTATATCATAGGCTATTGCTTTGAATCTCACCTTTCAAAAAAACCTTCCTGGGTGGCACCTGTGGCTCAAAAGGGTAGGGCGTCAGCCCCATATGCCAGAGGTGGCAGGTTCAAACTCAGCCCTGGCCAGAAAAAAACCCCACCTTCCTGAGACACTTTGCTTCCCCAGATCTGGCCCTTGTGTAGACAGCCACATTTAGTCCAGCCTGCTTGGATCTCCCCCTTCATGAAGGAGTGTCCCCTGAGAGGCGGTCCTGTGCCCTCAAGTGTAAGCTGCGTTACTGAGAAACACCTGGCTGGGCGTGGATTCAAGGATGTTGGCCTTTTCTCCAAGGGAGAATGAATTCCTGTCAATGTCAGGAATGCTTTCAAATCACCTGTACCCCACCAACACCCAGGATGGGCATCAGTCAGCAAGTGCTCTCAGCACAGCAAGGGGCAATGCATCTCCAGCTCGCCCCAGCCACAGTCTGCCCATGGAGAAATAGTTTCCTTTGGCCGTACTCTTTCCTAGATTGTGCTTTATTCCAATTTTTTTTTTTAGATGTCTATCCAGTCTTTCAACAATTTCCAACTACTCTGATGGGAGAGTAGTAGTATGGGAGATATTATGATGTTCTTAGACATTTCTGTCTGTAATCTATTGCTGAAACACTTGTCTCCTGCCTGTCTGTGCTTCAATCACTTTTTTTCTCACCAGTCCTTCTCGATTGTGGCTCAGATGTACCTTGTCTTGAGTTCCTTAAAACGTTTTACTTTTCAGCTTCCATCCTTGGGGTGACCCCTGCCTGACTGGCTTCATGCACCCAAGCAACTTCAGCAACCATGTGCTTGCTGGTTCTCACCTTCCCCTTGGACTTTGATGTAGAGTTTTCTGGCTTATTCTGTCCAGTGGGCACCTCCCCAGGTAAAGTCCACCTGACTGAAGGCAGCATCTGCTGAATCTCCTCTTCCTGCCAGTCCAGTGGTAGCTCAGAGGGAATAGGTACTTGGATTTGCAGGTGCCATGCCAAATACTTTATAGATATTGTTTTATACATAAATCATTGGTATCATTAGCCCCATATCACAGATGAGTTAGTTAAAGCACATGCAGCTCACACAGCGTGTCCTAGGTCACAGATCTTGTGAGTTGTAGGGCTTGGATTTGACGCTAGCTGCCACACTGAGCCAGACCTGAGCACTCGGCCACTACATTCTTTATCCATGATGTCTTCCAAGCTAAAAAGCTGAACATCTTCCTTCTCTCTGCTGTGTTCAATTTGTCTTCAAGATGACTCGATCCAATTTTAGATATGCCTTTCACATCAGGCCCCTGCTTGCTAGTTTGCTCCGACTCTCATTATTTGCTGCCCACACAATTGCAAATAGCATCCAGTATCTCTGCATAGCAGCCACCTCTCTCAACTGCAGTACTTACTTACACTACCATCACAACTGTATTTCCAAAAGACACCGATAAACAAAGCAAACAACAACAAAACAAATATTAGCCCTTCAATTAAAGTGACACCAACACTCTGGCTGCCTGCTAGGTGCCAGCAGAAAAGCAAGCTCCTCTCAGTTGCTCACCTTCCTTCTACTCCAGCTGTGCCTGCAACTCTGCATGCCCCGCCCCTCGTACTGTCCAGCTCTGCCAGTTGTCTCAGGGGCCTCTTTGTTGCAGGACATGTCATGTTCCCAAGATGCCTTTGTGCATGTTGTCCCCGCCTCGTGGGGAGCTATTCTCCTTCCTCTCTTATTCTTCAAGTCTTCTCACAGGTCAGTTATTCTGAAAGCTTTTTCACCTTCTCAAGAAAGTGGCAATGCTCTTGCCCCAGTAACTCAACACTACTGTGTGCATATTCTTCACAAATTCATTTATCT
Source organism: Galago senegalensis (assembly GCA_963575145.1). Lineage (NCBI taxonomy): Eukaryota > Metazoa > Chordata > Mammalia > Primates > Galagidae > Galago > Galago senegalensis. The sequence continues at coordinate 28,965 of CAUYTI010074299.1, forward strand.
ATTTGTTCATATATCAAAGAATGGACATCTACTACATGCCAGGTTTTAGACCAGGGGCTGGAGACCCAGGGTAACAGAATGAGACTCTGCCACACACACACACAAAAAAAAAAAGATGGATTTCCTTTAGATCTTGATAGCAGATTTATAGAATAATATTATAATATGAATAGAACTAAGAGATATGAGCAATATTTTAAAATAGATTTTATTACCTGCTCCAAAATTTATTTTAACAACCCAAATGTTATTCAGTCAGAGGACCATTTACCTCCTGCTAAACCCAGGAAAGATTCAAACATCATCACGTCCTCACCAAGTTCCCATCTAATGGCACATTGATTTTTTTTTCTGCTTAATTTTCTGTCTCAGTATTTCCATAAGAGGCACTATGTATTACAAATGGCTCGCATGTGGTTAGTACAAATATAAGTATGACAGAGCTTCTTCCCTAAAGAAGCATATAGTCTCAGTGGGGGAGTTAACATGACTAAAAATAATGATGCCACAGAAGGCTATGGTTGGTGTCATAAGACAAAACAGGGTGGGAATTCAACAATTCACATTTCTTCCTCCTCCTCCTCTTCCTCCTCTTCTTCTCCTTTTTCATCTCATCTTCCCTTTCCTCTTCCCCTTCCCATGCCTAGCTGAGAACAATCTGCTGATGTCATTCGGGGTTAATAACATGTGAATTTTTGGTGAGGTGCAGTAGCTCACACCTGTAATCATAGCATTCTGGGAGACTGAGACAGGTGGATCTCTTGAGCTGAGAAGTTCAAGACCATCCTGAGCAAGAGATAAATCTGTCTCTACTAACAAATAGAAAAACTAGCCAGGTGTCATGGTTCATGCCAGTAGTCCCAGCTACCTGGGAAGCCGAGGCAAGAAGATTGCTCAAGCCCAACAGTTTGAGGTTGCTGTGAGCTACAATGATGCCATGGCACTCTACCCAGGGTAACAGAGTGAGACTCTGCCACAACAACAACAAAAAGATGAATTTTTTTTAGCTCTTGATAGCAGCTTATAGAATAATGTTAAAATATGAATAGAACTAAGGGATTTAGCAATATTTTAAAATAGATTTTATTACTACCAGACCTCTCTTACCTGCTCCAAACTTTATTTCAACACCCAGATGTTATTCAGTCAAAGGACCATTTACCTCCTGCTAAACCAAGTGTTATCCCTCTGTGATGACTGCTATAGAGGTTGATAGCCAGACAACTTGATATGCTTCCAATCAATACTTGGCTATTGACTGCCCAATGGAAGAAGCACTACATCAGACTTAGGAGAGGAAGAAAGCTGACATCCTCTCACAAAGCTGAAAAATGAGCTAAAAGGTATTGTTAGGATGTCAGAGAAGCTACACCATGAAGAGGGATTAGCAAAAGCTGAGAGATGGTGATGAGACCCCGCGCAGGGCCACGCGAACGTCGTCAGACGTAGACACTGAGAAGATCAAGGACAGTCCCACACAGGAAGAAGCATAAAGAGGACGGATTATAGTAAGTGTTTGAATCACTTACTCAATCTGGGCAAATTGTTAATCTGGGCAAAATGTGAGAGGCATTGTTAAATGCATCATTACTGACATGAGACGCACTTCCAAAAAGTACTTATGAAGTGATAAAAGAAAATTCTGTGGAAAAATCTTATTCCAGTTATGTAAATCATCTACAAAATATGTAAAAAATCTGAAGCTCACCATGCCATGCAGGTCAGTGGTAATTTCTATCTCTTTATGCAACTGTTGCAGGAAAAAGACAGGTCAAATAGTTTTATATATGATAATAAACAAGTCTTGCAGAGAAAGTGAAATAAGATCTCAGAAAATAGTGATTCAAGCATAAACTGTTCTAAGAGTTTCGGAAGGCAAGTTGTGAATATGAATTAAGACCCTCAAAACTACTCAAAAGCGTGACTCAATAGAGCCATTTCTGAGGCCAGTACAGGAAACAATAGAATTTGTGAGGTTAAAGTTATTTAAGTATAAAAATGCTCAGTGTTAATTACAACAATAAATGTTTGGAAACAACACAAGACCCCTCTCTAATGAACACACACACCAAAAAACCTTAAAATGGCTGAGTATAAAAGCAAAAATGCCATTGGACTATTTATTATGTAGTTATCAAAGTGGTATTTTTAGGTGTTAAAAGAGCACTTGAAAAGTTTTGGGAAATGCACTTTCATTTTCTCTAAAGGGAAGTGCTTTAGGAATCCCATTTGGGTTCAGGAGTGAATGAAGAGAGTTATTAATATTTTCCCTCCTGGAGCCAGTCAAACACTTGCAATGTCCCAAAATAGAGCATTTATATTCCTACCACCAGCCTTGGCCCTTGGCAAGCTCCCTGTTTTCTATTGGCTTCACATTTATTTTAAGCCATTCCAGTTTTAACTGTTCTTTCTTTAAGTCTTAAGTCATTCTACTTCCTTTCATAATGCTTTCAGGATTACTCTAGAACACAAAAACTTTGCAGTTTCCAGTCTTGTAGAACTGTATTTTGAATTATGATCTCACACCCCCCTACTGTGTCAAGAAATAGGAAAGATACCATGAAAGTCCCTCGGAGTTTCTGTACCAAAGTTTGCAAATGTCTTCCTTATTTGAGAGAAGAAGTAGTATGTAGGGATGCAGCCTGTGGATCCTGCAGCTTCATTCTCTTGGCTGCAGTCCCAGCCCTCACCAATTACCAGCCAAGAGACCTTGTGGAAGTGATGCAGCTTCTTCAGGCTTTGAGAGCCTCATCTGTAAACTGGGGATAATAATACTGTTTGCCTCACTTTATCGCTTTATTGATATATATCTCTCTATCTATCTGTGCATTAATCTCCCTCAATCAAAACCTGTTCATTTTAGTCTTAATTTAGATTCCTAATAAGATGAACACGATATACCATGAGCAAGATACACCCTGAATACTTAGAAGTTTGGTTTCAACCACATGACCTTCTGAGCAGGCGCTGTATACAGCTAGTCACCATGGTAACTGACTACTCCCATGGTCTGAAGGCCCTGGACCTAGCCTGGGTTGCCAAGGCTTGATCTGGACTGCAAACGTTGTTTACCTTTGGAGAAATTTCCTGACACTGACAACATACAACACATCATAGTGTCTGATCACACTTTCTGGGATAGGTGATAAGCTGAAGTTTTCACCTGATACATAGGTCATTACAAAAATTTTGACATACACAGAAATCAAAGAGCATAAAGCCCATATGGATGGAAACAAATGAATTCCTCCCAGCAACACCAATCGTCCAAGGAAATTAAAACTTGCATGAGTGAATTGAAAAAAATGTTGTCAACTATGTTTCCTGGAAGTGAAATAATGGACCATAAGAGTCTGTCTCAAAACTTTTGTAGTGACCTACATATAGGGAAGCGGCCAAGGATTGGATAGAAATTGCCCACACACTCATCACCTCCTTAAAGAGGAGATTTTGAACAATGTGTGTTTGAAAAGTGACCTAGCTGGCATAGCTGAGTTCTTTATGTGGCTTCAGCTAAGGAGGAAAGAAAATTTACACGGAATGAAAATATCTCTCAACTTTCAACAGCAGCCAGCTGTGTCTAAAGGCTGGGAGTTTCCATGTTGCTCTTCCTTGGCGGCCCATCGTGCCGTCCCCCTCCCGAGGCTCCTCTCTTACGCACCAAGGCTGGGAGAAAGAAATGAACCCCCTGTGCCCTTCTTCAGTTCTGCTGGTTCACAATTACTACAAAGCGCCAGTAGAGAAACAAAAACAAGAAACTCATCCTCAGGAGCCGGAAAATACTAAGAGAATAGTCAAGAAATGATCAGCTTTAAAAATTATGATAAATACTTCATCAATCTCAAGAACTGGAGTTTGTTATTCTGACGGTGGACCGTGGCCTCAGCACAGCCAGGACTTTGCCGTTTCTACTAGAGCGGGATTCTAGGCTTGTTGGTTTTCACCTGAGGGCACCCTGCGTACATCCCCTACGTTTTAGCAGCTCTCCCCTCTGATGCCCTGTGTGGGGCACTGTTTGTAGAGGATGAAAGCATCCATTAATTCAATTTACAAAGTGACTTAAAACAATGGTCCTCACCAGCTGGGGGATGAAGAAATTAATTAGAGGGAGGACAAATTTTTGAATTGCACGGGCATCCAAGGTGAGCTTGCCAAATGTCACAGATATCCAAGGGCCTTTGATTTGTCCTGGCCGGGTGCCCAGAAAGGAAGACAGAATTTCACAGAGTTGCAGCCTATAGTGTAGCCGCTGAGCAATTTCACAGAAAGGAGAATGAGAGGGTGTTTAAAATATGGTACTTTCAAGGCTTTGTCTGTTGAGTACCATGCTCATCAGCCCTGACAATGTTCCCTTAAACATCAGCGCATCACTTTTATTGATTTTCAACTTCACACTTCTTTTTTAAAACTAGAAAGCTTCTATTTTTAGTCTGATACATGGAGTAAATTAAAGGAGAACAGAGCTCGGAAAGATGAACTCCTCAAAAAACTGATGCTCTAGGAGAAAATGAACACAAGAAGAGAATGTTATAGCATGATTTGGCTGAAGTTTGGATTTCTTTGGCTTAAGTCTTTGTGTTCCTCTTCTCTTGCTACTAAATGCACGGACATTCCAGTTCCCTCTTAGTTCTTCCAGGAGCACTGTCCTGACCTTCTGGACAGTTGTGTGTGTGCCCTGCAGGATTTCTCTACAGATGTATTTGGAGCTAATATTTCTAGAGGCAGATGTCAAACCTATAGATTGATATTTACTTGCAATCTTAGATTAATCATATAATTTTAGCCTTAGATGATTCCACAAGAACCAGTTCCTGATATGATTTGGCGGGGGAGTAAAAGAAGCTTCAAAGTGATAAAATTATGTACTTATATTTAAGTACAAGAGTTAGGTAACATTTAAGTTTAATCTCTCTCATTCCAGTGTTCTCTTTACTGTTCCAAATTTTTTTTGTTTTATTTCTTATAGCATAAGTGTGTCCATTAATGCAGTCATGGGGTACAGAGTGCTGTTTTCATATACATTTTGAAATACTCTCATTGAAATACTCTTCATGTCATTTTCTTAGTTATTGAGTCAAGACATTCATACTCTGCTTTTAGAAAGATTCACTTGTACCCTTATAAGATAAACCATAGCGGTGACCCCACCCATCACCCTCCCTCCCCCCATCCACTCCTCTCACCTCCTCTCTCCTACCCCTTTCCCATATTCTAAGGCTACAGTTAGGTTAGGACATTCCTATAAAAGCTATGAATTAGTTTCAAAATAGGTGTTCCAAAATTTTAAGTAGAGAAATTTAAATAAGATATTTTATTGTATATCCAAACAAATGTTTTTCATTTCCCCAGGCAACTAACAGAAATAACAACAGGACCATTGCCTGATGGCCAGGTGCCTCTGTCCCCTCTGGTTTGGTCACACCCCTCTGCGGACATCACTGGTGGATGCTGTATTCCAGGGCATAACATGGCTGAGAGGTTTCAAGGGCGATATGAGTCAGCATCGCTCACCCTGGATCAGCCTGATTCCAGCCGTGCTGGCATCTATCACGTCTTTTTGCATCGCTGAGTGTCAACCCAGGAACAACAGGCACATAGGATTACAAATAAATACCAATCTACAGGTTTACATCTGCCTCCAGAAGTATTAGCTCCAAATACATCTGTAGAGAAATCCTGCAGGCTGCGCACACAACTGTCCAGAGGGTCAGGACAGCTCTCCTGGAAGAATTCAGAGGGAACCGGAATGGCCATGTGTTTAATAGGCACTGGTGAGTTCCCCTAGTGATCACTCTCCCTGGGATCCTCTGAATAGCTCCAATTCTTGGCGTGGCTCGTCTCTCTTTGTAAAAGTTCCTTCTCCCACCCCTCTACCTCTAAGTCGATTTCACATTTCCCATGTTTCATGATATCTTCTACAGCGACTGCCAGGACCTTCCAATACGTCTTTCCCCACTGCATGTCTGGTACAGTTCACCCGGGTAGCCATCCATTTCTCTGTGTGGTCATCTGTTTTTACTTAGTGGTCCCAGTAAGACCATAAAAGCATAAGAATCATAACTTAGTACATTGATGCATTTATGGGTTCAGGGTACTGCTTCAATATACAATGTGAAATGCTTACAATGAACTAAGTAACACATCCATCACAATCATACTCATGTACAAAGTTACGATTTAATAAAAAGCAATTAAAAAATTAAAAAAAGAATGAAAGAAAAAAATCCAATATACTCAGTACTATTATGAAACCAATTTACTCGCTCACACTGTCATATGAAGAATAGATCACAACCATGGCCCAAGATGAAGGAGGGAGGGGGGATGGCTGTGGAGGAGGGAAGTCAGATCAAGGGAGGGTGAATGGTGGGATTACACCTATAAGGCAAGGGTACATGTTGGATCTATTAGTATAGAGTATAAATGTCTTAACACAAAAACTAAGTAAATGAGATGAGGTAGATATTAACCAGTGTGACGTAAGCATTCCTAATTCTATATGAAAACAGGACATTGTACCCCATAAATGCATTAATGTATACTTGATCTATGTGTTTATGATTTAATAAAAAAATTAATAAAGAGGTCTTCTGCAGCATAAAGTCCTGTAGGCAGCTTCTGAATCCCAAAATCAAACTAAATAAAGCATAAAAAAAAAAAGCATACGACTATGGGCTGACATTTTTCCCTTTTTTGTTGTCGTTCCTACCCCTCATTGTCGTACAGCCTCGCCTGCCTCCCTCTGCCTCTTCCCACCCCTCCTCCTCTTCCTCAGCACCATCCTCCGGCCCGTGGAGCTATTTGCAGTTCAGGCTTTCTGCAGGAGCCCCTCCTGTTGCATGCGTCCATTTGTTCCTTTGTTTCTAACTATCCTTTTTCTTTTTTTAATTATCTTTTTATTTTTACATATACATGTGATTATTAGATTTTTCACTTTTTGCCTTCACAGAATTAAAAAGGCTCAAAATTTAACAACAATAACAACGTTTAAGATAAGGACTAGAAACAAAAACCTTATAAAGAATGAATGAAGATAAATACATTCAGAAAAGAAATCAGATGGTTGAAGTATTTCTTCTTTTTCTATTGTCTATAAGATTTGGCATGATCTGTTTTTTGAAATTATCTTTTATTTTTATTTGTAAATATTAGTAGTCTAGTTTTTGAGACTTTGGAAAAAAAATAATATGAAGTTAACTGATGACTCCATACTGAACCTCAGAGTCAAGCATTCTATAATAGTCATACTCTTATTTGACAATGTGAATGTTACTTTCTTGGCATTACTATTATTATTGTTGCTTAACACTTGGTTGCAGCAATTGTCTCATTTTTCTTTCTTTATTCTCCCCTCACCCCCATGCCATATTCCTACAGCTTAGCATGTCTTCTATTTGAAGCCTCCATCACACTGAGATTGACAAGTGTCAGCAGCCCTTATCACCAATATTCTGGTTCTGTTGTCTCACATTCCACAGTAAAATTGCATTGCATCCCCTGTTGAAGTTGAGTGTGCCTGTGTGGCTTGTTTTGGCAGTGGAATGTAGGAGCATGAATACTGTTGCTACTTGTGGGTCAGAGTATTTAAAAGCTAGCTCCTGTTTGACTGTGCTTCCTTCCTTGTGTTCCCTTCTCCCTGACCTAACACCATTCCAAATGATGGTGCCTCTGTTATCGTCAGAGTGAGGACAATTGGGAAGAAAGGCCCCTGTCAATGTGTGATGCACATGTAACATAGATAGAGTGGCACGGCCACTGCTGGCTTTGACTGCTGAGATGTTGTTTATTACAACAGGACTTAGCCCATCGTGACAATACAGTTGAATTAATAGCTCCCCCTTGTTACCTGCACCTCAACACTTACTCAACTCCATAGTCGTGATCTCATTTCCTGTTGGCCCTGTGGGTCGATCACTCACTCCGTGGGCATATATCCTCTCCGTGCATCCTCCGTGCCCACCACAATGTCTGGCACACAATATTCCCTCAAACAACACACGTTGAATAAATGAACAAAAACTGTCCCCCTGCACGCCAAAAACATCCTGACATTCACAATGGTATTCCTGAAGTTTTGCCCACTCCACTGAGCATAGCCCACCAATGCACTCACAGTTATGGCAGGTGGCACCAGTGTAACTTGTGTCACTGCAGTTACAGTAGAAAGTCGTCCAGGACTGGGAGCAGCTTCCACCATGTTCACAGTAGTTTGGCAAACACCTAGGGGGAGAAAACACAAAAGCAAACAAAATCAACCAAACCCCTTGACATAAAAGGCAGGACTAAAAAAAAAGTCTCATAGCCAACTGCGTGAACGATTTAATCAGAGTAGTTGATTTGCTATACTTGTGTGCCCAAATCAGACATAAAGGACATCAAAACACTACTAATATTATGGTTCTACCCTAAGAAACGGCTCCACCTTCCTTCAGTGGGTAATGATAGCCTCAGAGCTGATTTATACATTTAAGCCAAGGGTTTTAACACTGGGGCGAATTCGTGTTGACTTAAAGTTAATTGGAAATGTTCAGAATCTGTAAGGTTTTTCATGTACTAGAGAACAAAATATATAAAGATGATAATTTTACATTTTTGAATGTTTTTTGCATTTTTAAGGGAATGAGGGAAGGAGCAGAAAATTGAGGTCACTGGCTTATGCTGCTTTGGGAGGGGATAGCCAGGTATCTACTTTAAACTCCAAGAAAGCAACATGAAATTTGAAGACGATAACCCGTTCATCGAACATGCAAAGAAATTCTATCATTCTTATAAGTGCCAAATGCCATGCTTACAATAAGGCTTTTACTACTCATGGTCAAAACATTCTGGGTATTCTGAAAAATACTTTCACCATACACATTCAAAATTCTCTAAAACATTCATATAATTTGAATCAGTAACCACACTGTCTTCAGGATAGTGTTTAAAACATACAAACTAATGAGTGTTACTCACGGTGACGACATTCACAACGATGAGTCAATGTAAATGGCAACGTGAGAAAATCACTTAGGAAATATGAAATGCACAAAATTAAGAGGCCACAGAAAACCTCAACAAACGACGTGGGCAAAAAAGATTTTAACAGACTGGGACTCGATTAAAGGAAAACGTAAGCTATGAAGCATAAGCGTACAAAATAAAAACATTTTATAAATTTCAAATATGGTGGGAAGGAAAAAGATAAAGAGTCATACAGGCTAATGGAGGTGAAGGCGATGCTTCCGCCTTCTGGATAGAAAGCCCGGCTTTAGGGAGGAATGTAGCAGAGTGCCAATCTCCTTTACTGCCTGGAGCCTTTGGGCAATTCTCTGCTCCTCTTACGCTCTAGCCACTAAGAGAGCGCTGGCAAGAGCTCATAAATGTAGTGAATAAAATTAAGAGTAAAAGCAGTGATAAATACCCGAATTCTGGAAAACAATCTTTATAGATAGTCTGAGAGAGTAAAGAAAAAAAAAACTGCATGAATTTAAAAAGGGAGAGAGTGTAATTCACGACGTTACAGAAAGGCTGTAATACAATAAATGGGCTCATTGTGGAGCGCTGAGAATCTGAGGCAGCAAAGTAAGATGATTTACTCTCCGTGTGCTGGGCAGGTAGCAAACCCTCCAGCAGTGATTGTTTCAAAGCCCAGAAACTAATATCCCTGCATATGTTCGGACGGATTATTAGAAATTTTCTGCTCAGCACAGCAAATATATGGTTGTGCTGACAGGGCTTATGTTTGGGAAAAGTTTGTTGATAACTTCATGGCATCCAATTCTCCCTTAAAGAATAGAAAAAAAGACCCAGTGATTTTGAATTTTTCTATGTTGTCACAAAAACCAGCCAACTAACTGAACAAATAAAAAATGCACTTTTCTTCCGCTCCAAATCCTGCACTTCCTATTGGTCCCCATAGGTTCTCTGGGTCTTGGGAGAGAGTTAAAGACCCAGTGGTGTCACTCAGGTACCATGCAGTCCCTCTTCCCCTCTGAGTTGGTGCTGCAGAGGAAGTTCCATAAACTTTTTTTTTTGTTAAACAGTTTATTTATTTATTTTTTACAGTTTTTGGCTGGGGCTGGGTTTGAACCCACCACCTCTGGTATATAGGGCCAGCGCCCTACTCCTTGAGCCACAGGCACTGCCCCAAAGTTCCATAAACTTGAACATCAGAGCTCCGTCTCCAAGACCCAAGTAGGGAGTTCTCCCTCCATGCCCTGCGGCCAGCTGGAGGTCGGGATGGCACTGTACTGAACAGTGCGCTCCTGTGCCCATATCCTTCTGTATCCAGCACCCCCTGCTCCCCGCTGTTTACCTTCTGCCATATTTTATTCCTCTGAAGCTTCCACCCCCATGACCTCTCTCCACCCCCATCCTTTCCCACGTTCTCACGCACACACACACTTATACACCACTCACAGATTTCCATGTTTTGCAAATAATGGTATTAATGCTGCTCTCCCCCAACAAAAACTGTTGTTTTAAGACTGACAAACGGAGTCAACAGCTGCTCATCCTTTAGTCCTTTCACCTTGGTCCCCAGGAAAGTTGAGGGTTGCCTCTTTTTGGTGGCTGAAGACATAAGGTATAAAAACTCAGACATTCTGTGTCACCAGCCATAAGAAGCAAGTTTGCCAGCACCGAAAGAGAGGCAGGACAACCACGAAATTATGCTGCCGTGTGGCAGGCAGCAGGAAGAATAGCACCCTGGACATACCTGAGTGTAGGTCTTGTCATTCTGAAGATTTGGTTGCACCCCCAAACTTCTCGAAGCCTGGCTGCTTTAAGCCACATTAGAGTCTGTGAGATGACCCGAGACATTTCCAGGAAAATCTTCATTTCCATCAGGCTAATTGAATTGGGATCCTCTTACTTTCAACTAATAGCATCTTAACTTTTTGTGAAACAGCATCCTCTCATTAACAACCCTCCCCCCTGTTTTTCCTATCTGAGGTACTCTATGCTTTAAAATATGTATGAAACTCAGGATTATCAAGTCCAGTTGGGGACATAAAGGGTAGGGCTGGAGGGAAGGCTATCAAAAGTGCCTGTGAGGTTTGAACACATCTTTTATAAGCCTCACACAAAGCTTGTTTTGCAGTGTTAATGAACTCAGATTAGCAATAAAAAGAAATGTAGATCAGAAACTTACTAGTCTATGGTCACTCAATAAAAAAAAAAAACAGTGAGGATTCCTGGGAGGAGAAAAGTGTCCTTTTCTCCTCCCAGGAGGAGGAGAAATCTAATGTTCTTAGAATGAGGGGAAATGAGTGAGCCGTGCTGGGCTGCCTTCAAGCTTGGTTCATTTTGGTTCAGCACACACTGTGATTAGGAAAAGTCATCTGTAAAGTGGATGCTTGAAATAAAAGATGCATAAGCCCAATTTGCTTGTTTAAAAGGGCAGCGTTATGAGTATAATTTCCCTATTCTTTAATCAGTTCATTCTAACTGGTGTTTTGTTTCTTCTTCTCTCCACTTGGCAGTAACTGAAGACATGAACCCAAAACAAGTGTTGCACAGAGCAGCCTCAGGGAGCAGAGAGCACCTCGCACGAGTTCTCAGCTCCCGGGTGGGAGACCCCTCATTCAAACTGCTCGGAGATAGTTTCTCTGAACATCTAACTTCTAAAACCCCACCCCTCGGATTGCATGTGTAACTGGGCCTGCGTGGATGTGGCTTCCTTTGGTGCACAATATTTAACAAAACAGCTTTCTGTGTGGACACAGGAGGTCTTGTACTTCTTAAAGCCCAGGTAAGGGAGTGCAGAGAAGCACCCCAGTGAGGACTGAGGCAGAGTGGCAGACACCCAGAAGCTTCTGCATCTGTATAAAGCAGAAGATCTGCATAGTCTTAAGGGAAATGGAAAAAAAGGTTTGAATGAAAGACAGAAGAGTTAGAGAGGAAAGAGAAGCAAATCACAGGGCCGAAAGTCATTCTCACATGAGAATTTAGAATTTCTTCCCAAATCAAAACTTCTTTTGAAGAAGAAGAACCATCACTGAGTGGGGCCATAGGCAATCCAGGTAACAGGTAAGTGGGGCAACTCACCCGGAGTGGTCCGGGGACCTCTGTACTGGTGCAGTCTGGCCTCCAGAGGCACATAGTTTGGGCCCCTTGTTGTTTTGTGGTGTATTTGGGTGTTCACAGGAGCTTAGCAATGGAGACAGTCAAACTGCTTCAAAGCAGGGAAAGGATTTTCTAGGATGACCAGAGACTGAGCCCCTTTTTAGACTGGGGCAGGTATTTCTTAGAACCTAAGCCAACATCCAATTTCCAGCACACTTTAAGCAGAACACTTTCTCCCTAAATTGGGGTGAGAAAGAACAAAAGGACCCCTGCAGGTCTCCCTCAGAAAGATCAGAGCCGTTATTTCCCCCTAACTTCGCCTTCACCAGGACTAAGCTCCCGCTGAAGCAGACGAGGTTTGGGAAGAGTATGAGGAAAGCAGTGGGAATCGGGACAGTTGGGGAAAATGCAGTCTGTCAGTTTGTTTTTAATTTGGAAAACTTCACAGAAGATATAAGAATTTTTGGCTTCTCTAAAAATCTCAAACTACACCCAGCGACATCCAAGTTTGTGCTTTAGTTCAGTCCTCGGTCCCGCTCCAGATGGCTGCTGGGGAGCCCCACTTGGGCATCTACTAGATACTTAAAGCTTTGTACGCTCAAAGCTGACTTTCTGACCTTCTCCCTGCCGGGCCTCTGCCCCCACCTGCTCCACCCATATCCTTCCCTGTCGCATTTGACAGCAACATGCTTCTTACTGATGTACAGGCACCCACACTTGAAGACCCCTTCCTTCTCCAGCAGCCAGCATCTGAGGTGTGAGCCAATCCTGCCAGTGGGGCCTTCAGGAGTGGCCCTGCCCTGGCCACCTCTCCCAGCCTCCACCGATGCCACCCTGGTATGAGCTGCCAGAATCTTTTACCTGCGCAACTGCAATTATCAGCTCACTGGTCCCCCAGCTTCCATCTTGGACCCTTCAGTCCATTCCCAACCGAAGAGCAAGGGGTATCCTTTTAAAACCTAGGGCAGATTCTGGTAAGGTTTTCTCCACTGACTGTTATACTCAGAGTAAAATCAGCATCCTTCACAAGAGCTACCAGTTATCCCCCTGCACCCACTGGACTTGTTCCCGCTCTTTTCTCTTTTCTAAACATGCTCCAGCCACGGTGAGCTCCTTCCTGTCCCCAACATGCCCCAGGAATGCTCCTTCCTCATGGTCTTCACATTGAAATCCCTTCTGCTCAGGATGCTCCTCCCAGGATACCACACGTCCACATGATCCATGGACGCTCCAGAACTCATGTCTTTGCCCAGATGTCACCTTCTCAGGGAGCCTAGCACCATCATGCTATGTAAAGTTGCACCCCTTGCTCACTGTGCACCTGTAGCCCTCACTCACTGTGCACCTCTAAACCCCTTTCCCAGCAACTTCTTTGTCCTTATCATTTATTATCTTCTTATACCTGAGACACTCAGTGTATGCATTAAATGCAGGGTTTGTCATGTGTCTCCCTGGAAATGAATTTAAGCCCCTTACAGGCATTGCTTCTTGTCTGTTTGGCTTGTTGACATATCCAAGGTAAGAAGCAGAACGGGCACTCGACACATGGTTGAGTGAATGAATGACTGGGCAAATGAATGGACAGGCATTTCTGAATGCATAGCCTGCTGAAACTGCCCTCTGCTAGCTGAGCCTCTTCAGGTAGCCACTGTCCTGCTGGCCGTCCCTTATTTACAATTGGCTGCCTGCCCTGAGCTGAGTGGGAGACACAAGAGCCTTGCTTTTGTTGTTTTTAAGCGGTGAGGAAACGGCAACACAAGAAAACAGAGCCTCTGCGCAGCCATCAGGGAGCAGCAGTTGAGAAAGGGGAGGGAAACTCAGATTCAGAAGATGCTGCCCCAAATCGATGCTCTTAGTCGCCCTTTAGAGATGCAAGGAAATGGTGCAGTTTCTTTTGATTACTTGTGACAACTGAGCTGTATTGTTGGGCCCTAACAACTCTATCACCTAAGTACTTAGAAAGATAATTGGCCTTTAATTCAATCAGAAACAGAATATTTTGCATCATGTACCTGAGAGCTCCTTTTGGAAAATAGCTAACATTCCTGATCAAGTCTGGATGCAATTTTGATAGATTTTGATGAGATTAAAAAGTCTGCTGAAAAATTCATTTTACTCATCTGGCTCACTTGATTCTTGATACTTTTAACTAGACTGTCCAAAAATGTAATAACCTTAAGTCAGCCTTATGACTATCCCAATAACTTTTAACCAATCATAATTTTTCTGTTTGGTCTCCCGCGAAATATCTTTCCCAAGAGGAGAGCTTGGTCTCTGCTTTCTTACAGGTTTTTCTCTTGCCAATAAACTTGAAAAAAAAACTTTGACATATGCTCACGATCACATCAGACATATTGCTTTGACAGTTTTACTTTCCCCGCTTTATAGATGAAGAAAGTGAGACTTGAGGTGGGTAAATAACTTGTCCAATGTGAAGTGACAGAGTCGGGAAGATGCGCCATGACACCTGTCACCGAAGCACTGTGCATCCTCCTGCTACCAAACTCTGGTCACCTCCTTAAACATGAGCTCTAAGCAGACACCTGAGGGTATCACTTCTGCACAGCCCAGGATAGGGGGTTTCCATAGCTCGCCTAGTGATTCCAGACACTGTTAGGAGACCTGCAGCTCTGAGTTCAGATGTTTGAAAGATAATTTTAGTAGAAAAAGAATCTTAACAATATGACAAATAGATAAAATGGGAATGAATAAAACTGCACAGGAGAATAAAATATATAAAATAAACTATACGATTAACATAACAGTGCATAATTTATTCTATAAATTTTCTACAGTGGAAATGAGAGCTTTCAATTCCATTTTCAAACTCTCCACACTATTAATTTGTAAAATTGTTAAAATAGATTAACCAGGAAAATAGCTTCTGCCCCTGTCCTGCTTTTACTATTATTATTGTTTTATTTATTTATTTTTTGAGACAGAGTCTCACTTTGTCACCCTGGGTAGAAAGCTGTGGCATCATAGTTCTAGCAACCTTAAACTCTTGGGCTTGAGCAATCCTCTTGCCTTAGCCTCCCAAGTAGCTGGGAGAATAGGTGTGTACCACCATGCCCTACTAGTTTTTTTTGTTGGTGTTTGTTTGTTTTTCTATTTTCAGTAGAGTCAATGTCTTCCTCTTGTTCAGCCTGATCTTGAACTCCAGAGCTCAAGGCGTGAGCCAGCACAACTAGCCTTGTCCTGGTTTTATACTTCAGATTTCTCAAATGACAGAGACCTTTTCTAGGTGTTCTAAGCCTATCTGAGTTAAAGTGCTTGCTTCATTGTTCTTGATACTAATATAAGAAAATTTGGGGCTCTTTCCTTCTCTCAGTAGGACGTCTTAGTTATCACTGCCAGCCAAACAGAGCCCTTTAACCATTTAACATTTTTTTGCATGTCATTTAGAAAAAACTTAAAAGTTGTATAATGAATCCCATAAATGCAGAAAAACACAAGAGTCTATCAGTGTCTGTTAAGCATAAGGAAAACATATTCAGGATTCATCTTTGCTTTGTGAACCAGGGACATGGGCTTCACCGCCAGCTGGCTGTGGATATTACCAAGACCTTGACTGGGCGTCTCCTCACAGGGGCCAGCGTGCTCCAGCAGAGTCCCCAGGGACAGTTGCACCCGACTCTTCCTCACTCAGCATGTTAAGAGTTTTCCTTAGGTATGCAAATTTTAAGCTCAGAAATTTCTGAATTCAGTCTCAAAAGTTTAAGATAATCAAAATCACAGTATGGCTGTTTTGGGGTTATAAGAAATGAGGTACTGAAAGAGAAAAATGGCTAGCAAGCTTGTCTTGGCCACAGACATGTGTGATGTGATTTTCATCATTCTGGAAAGAAATCAGTATCCCTGACTTTAAAGAAAATACTTAAGCATATTTACGATGGATTTTAATAGGATTAAGATCCAATATCAGTTGACTGTCAATCTTGCAAAGGATCTCACTTGGAATCTTAATGTCTTGCATTAATTCATAGAGTCTAATAATCATTAATTGAGTTATAATTTTTTTAATTTAATATTAAGTCTAACTAGAATTATCAAATTCTCCTTTCTTCCTATAAAAGTCTCCTGCCACGAGTGAATCTTTAAATTAGACTACTCTAGGTCTTTTCCCTTGAAGAAAGATTATAATAAAACATTGAAAATATTTTAATAGCTCTTTTGATTTTCAGCTTTTAAGAGAATTTGACCTTTCTATGCATGATCCTTGTAAACTTCAATTTAAAATGTGTGAGATAGCTGATTTAGTCTTGTAATTGAAATTTTCTTTAGTAGAACATCTAAGGCAGAATTAAGGTCACTTAAGTTAAATGATTTTCTGAATGTTTAAGTTTTATAAGCATTGGTCACATTCTGTTGTTAATGCAGTAAGCTGAAGTACCTGGAAATTCAACACAATATATTATAAATGTAGTTTAAAATGTTTGAGAGTACTTAAATAACTACATACAGGATTTAATATTTCCTAAGGCCTCTTAGTCTTGTTGGCTAAAATCTGTTAGGCCTATAAATAGAATAAGATTTTATAAGCTGAATTAATAAAAAATAAGACAGGAAACTTAAAGAACAGGGATCTTGACATTTTCAGAAATTCAATATCACTTTTTTAAAACCAAAAATAAACCTTGCTAACAGAGTGTTCTGCATGAAAACACTGGCATCAGCAGCACCTGTGTTGGCCGTCTCTCCAGTTCTGAAATTCCATCTTTGCCACCCAGATCACTGGGGGAGAGGACGGGGGAGAAATGGGCTCCCTCCTCCGGCTCCACAGACGCCCAGGCAGCCTGACCCCGAGACCGACACGATTCGGACGACCTGGAGCACTGAATTCTGTTTCTAGTTTCCCCGCCTTTATTGCTCTGTCACCATAGTACGTACTTTTTGGTGAAAATAACAGGCTTTGTGTTCAATGTATTAGTCAAAGTCTCTTCCCAAATCCCCCATACACCATAAGCAACGTTTAGATGAAAACTGTTTCTTCAAAACTAAAAAACTCTGGATTTTATTTTTCTTCATTTGCAGAAAACATGTTCCCTCGTTTTATTTGCGTGTTTTGATATTGGCTAGCCAGTCCTTTTATTTTGCGTATGTTTTTTGCCTGTTTCTTCTCGGACTACACACTGCATTACGGCCTTTGCCAGTGTCTCCACTTCACCCTCTCTCCGCCCATGGAACCGAGAGGAACACTGTCACTTCTGTCCCCGTGGAGACTTTTTCAGAACTTATGTGTCATCTTTCACCTGTAATTCCATTTCTTAGAATAATGTCTCAGAAATACTTTCTTACATATACAAAAAAACCTGTAAAATTATTATCAATGATCATTTTTTATTCAAAAATAATGAATGGAAAGAGTGTTTACCATTTTGAGAATAATTGAATCAATGAGGGTACGTACCCTAAAATGCTACAAAAAACTAAATTAAATAGGACATCTCTATGGAAGGCTATTGGAAGGTCTTTCAATGTATAGTGTGCTATTCAGTAGAGAAGACAGTTGGCCGGGTAAAACGTACAGCTTTTGCGGCTGTTGCTGCTGTGCCAATGTGGAGAGTAAGGCCTGGAAGGAAGTACACCAAACTGGTAATCCGCTACTCTGGGGCACTGTGAGGATAAATGCTATCTCACATTTTATATATCTCCATGTTGCTCATGTTTTTGTTTTGTTTTTTTTGTTTTTTTGTTTTTTGGTAATAAGTCTGGAAGAAAAGATACATCTGTATTACTTTGTATATATATTTTTTTCTATTAGACCATAGCAAAGAGGAACTTCTCCCGCTTAAAAAATGGTCAAAAAGAGAGAATCACTGTTTGGAGGCACTTTCTCAGCCCAGATGTGAGACCAGCGAGGTAAGAGGAGACAGTCAGGTAAGGGAGAGGATGGGGCAGCTGTGCCTTGAAACATGGGCCCTGGAATTGCCTGACAGCCCCATGTTCAGTGGACTCGTGCATGGCCAGGCCTGTTCCGGGGGCACTGCCTGGACCCCGCTCTCACAGGAACCACACAGTGGAATGTCCTTTTCACATAAAGCACCAAAGGCTTGGTGAGTGCCCAGGTGACCAGAGAGCGCAGCGTGGGTCTTCCAACCCGGGTCTAGCTCCTTGCCCTCTATCTCCCTCATCAAACTCTGGGAATAAAGCCAAATGGGTGGAACCTTTGTTCTTTTGGAACAAAGCTCATCTAGCAACACACTCCTAATGATCATCTTGCATTATAGTCATCTATCGATCCCTATAAATTTTAAGTCACTTATAAAATTAAAAGAAACTGGTCCTTTATCACTTATAAAGTTAAAAGAAGCTGGTCCTTTATCTAAGAAAATAAGCATGAGGCTAATTGTGTGCGCCTGAGCCCTATCCTACTGCAGCCCTTTAGACAAGTGTACTTTCTAGGCAGAGTCCCACCGCCCCCAAATTCTTCCACTTGAACACATCTAGAGAGAAGACATCGATCAAAGGATAGATCTGCATCAAAAAATACTCAGCATGCTTATATAAAAACTTATAGTAATAATGTCTCCTCACTGCTAAGTTTCCTCTTCTCAACAACAGATCGAAATGAATTGGATGCCTATTGATGGGCCTTTAAAATTCCCAAATGGACACAAAAACTGTACACTATACATGAGTCTGAATGTATTTATGCTCCATGGAGTCACCGCTTTTTTTAAAGAATTCCCGTCCCTTCTATGTACAGTGGAAGGTCGATTTCAATTTCTATATGCTTTCCTTAGAGAGGAAAGAACAAAACATTTCAATAGTCCTCAAAGTGCAAGCTGACTAATGTAAGCTGTTTAAGAAGCTCATACATTAAAAATCAACTAGGTTGTGTTTCTTTGTCTGTTTGCTCTAATTAGCAGGCAACTGCATTGATCTTGTTTTGGTCAGATTGCTTTTCTGAAAGCTTTTGAGCCTATTTCTATGCCTCTCTAGTCTAACAATTACCATAATCCCATTTTACCCCTCAGTTGGATCCTCATTGTAATTGAAATTTGTTGTAATTACAGCAGATACAAACATTAAGGAATTAAGGGAATATAAAGAAAACTGTCAGAAGTCAGTTTTCTAAATTTTCCAGGTTCTAGTTCACAGCAGGGTGTGAATTGTGGCTTGCTGCTGAGAAGATCCCCAAATAATGAACAAGCAACCATGATCAGATGAGTCTGCAGTGCCCAGCGTTGACCCCAGCAGCAGCCTGGCGTCCAGATGTGTGCGCCTCCCTGGGGAGGCTGCTGATGGGAAGGTCCTCACTACACTAATCCAAACCTAAAGTTTGCCCCCACGAGATACTCAGTGCTCTTCCCTGCCAGTCCTTCATAGCAGGGCACATTCAGAATCAAGAATTTATCAATGTTTTCCATATGAACCTTGCTAGTACGGGCCACAACCTGAGGCTGTGAAACTTATAGAAAGTCATTATTGTGTAGATCGTGTAGGGGCAAAGCAACATACCCCTACTCCCAAACAATAAAACAACATCTACCAAGACATTCACAAAGAAAGAGAACTGCCTATTAGCAGTGGCTGGGTGTGGGTTATTTTGACTAAGTAGGATAGAATTGAATTTCTCTAATCAAATCTGTTTAGCTCAGTGGCCTAGACGTGCTCAGTCAGAATGGAAATATACTACACAATGTGAAGATGGGCTCCAGACTTGGTGGGAAAGAAATCTGGTCAGGTCACTCCACCACACATCGTTAGGTAAAGGGTTTTGTGTTCTGGCACTAGCTGGACTTTACTTAGCATCAGAAATATGGCACTTCAATGGAAGTAGTGGGAGTAATCAGGAAACACAGACAATGGCTCTATCCAGAAGACCATAATGGTCCTATTCTTAAAAATTTAGGATATCATTCAGATTCCACTATGAATAAGAATGATTCTATTATTTGGATTGGTGCTTCTCAAACTTTGGCTAAATAGAAGATCCTGGCACAGTGTTCTGCATTTATCATAAGTTCACAGGTTATGGCAAACCCACTGGTTACCACACTGAGCAGTACTGGTCTGGACTCCACTTGAAAACCATTCTGTGGAGATGGTTTAGGGAGGTGAAAATTGTGGGTTTTTTTTTTTTTCCTCTTTCCTCTTCTAGTTTTTTTTTGGCAAATATTTCTAATTACTTTTGGAAACTTTAAAATGGTATCGTTTTCAAATGTGTTACATATCCAATTTCAACACAGTGCACTAGGAATATGTTAGCTTTGTGCTCCAGATTAACCCCAACCTTGATGTAAATCTCCTCCTGGCTTCCCAGTGAACTTCAGTGTATTCACATCAGTGGGGCAAGGTGACATCCTGCTCTGCCACGTGTCATCCTGTCTGCTCAGGCCCACACAGGTAGAGCAGATGAGGCAGACATCACCGCTCCTCCCCTCATCCACCTAAACTCAGCTTTTCTTGGGAGCATCTATGTGCTTCCTGCTCCTTCTCCCCCAACATAACGGAGCAAGTACAAGTGACTGGGTGAATGTGACATCTAACTACTGCCACATTTTAGCAGGTGCCAGCACTGTCTAGACATTTATCTGTATTTCATATTCCTAGGCAATGCACACAGTTTGCAAATTTGAAATAAACAAGCAATGATACCTACTTTTGAATGCTTTTGGATTACTCTTATTAAAAAAATGTTATACTATATGCCATTGCACGGCAAGGTAATCCAGAACGTTTCTCAGCAGGCAGCGACTTATCTGTGTGAAGGAAGATTTTCTCAATATTTAGCTACCAAAATGGAATAGCCTTGATAAAATGAAAGCTGAGGCTAATCTATGAGTACAGTTGGGTCCCTGATTCCCTCACCCCAGAGGATCAAAACACTTCATGGTTTTATAGTTTCAATTTAGAAATATATAATTTAATCTTCAAATACTGCCTTTATTTGTTATGGATAGAATTAAACTTATTTGGTAAGGTGAAAGAGTTTCACTACATGAGAAAACAAAATTAAGCCTAGTGCAATGGCTCACACCTGTAGTCCCAGCTACTTAGGAAACCGAGGTCGGAGAATGTCTTGAGCCTAAGAGTTCTGGGCTATATAGTGTGCCAAGTTAATTGTGTCCACACTAAGTCTATATCAATCTGGTGACTCCCAGGAGCAGGAGACCATACGATCTCCTTAGAGGGGTGAACCTGCTCAGGTCAGGAACTGAGCAGGTTAAAACTCACATACCCGTCACCAGTGGGATCTCTCCTGTAAGTAGCCTCTGGATTCCAGCCTGGGCAACATAGCAAGACCTTACCTTTAATTAAAAAAAAAAATTGGACAACACTCATTTTATTCAAGCCAAGGACATAGATTATAATTAGGTTTATCGTTTTCCCTCTGAGTTTATTATCCAGACTCCTCTAAGTTTTATTTTCCAGTGGAGTTTAGCACAGGTCAGGCTGGCTGTTGGTGTTGTAGTCACTGCCATGGCCTCTGGAACCCAGGGATGGAGTGAGCAGACATCGAAAGGATTTGGAGACCGAGGATGCTGGTCTGTTTTTACATATTGCTAAGTTCTATAACTTCCACTTGAAAGGTCATGTGATAAAATTAAAATTGATCTGGCATTAAGGAAACAGAGGATTAGGGACTGAGCCTACAGGCTGTGGTGTATGAGCAGAGGCTACTGGGACCAATGGAGCGAGGGCTAGCATGGGACTGTCCCTTTGTGTCCCCGCTGAAGTTTAGCATGAGCAGAGGTGACTGAGGACCCTAAACTCCTCAGGCTTCAGATTAGAGAGATCCAAATTAAAATTCCAGTTTTACCATTTCCTAGCTCTGTGACATCCGAAAATATTTACAACGCTTAGAGCATTAATTTCCTCCTTTGTAACATTAAGATAAAAGCTTATCTGAATCATTGTGGGAATTAAATAAGGTCTGTAGGATGTAGGTGTGAACTGTGATTATTATTATCAACTATACTTGCAGTCAGTTTATGACACAAATACACTAGGTTTTTTTTTTTCTTTTTCTTTTCTCCTTTTTTTTTTTTAATGATGTTTTCTCCTATTCATGGAGAGAATTGGTTTGCACATTGCAAAGCTCAGTTTGCTACCCGGCCTCTCTATGCAGATCGAGTATTTTCATTCTCTGTCGCTAACCACGTGAGCTGCCAAGGCAGGTCACATTTCCTCTCTGTTCATTTCTGTTTCATCAGTGTCCTGTCCACCTGAGCAGCCACCCTACCTTTCTGGAGGGAACTGAGCAGCCATCTCTCTGTTCAGTTAAGATCTGCATCTGGGGCTTGAGAGATGAGGCAGAGACCTCCCGACAGGCCATTTCTGAGCTATAAATACGCCCACTGCCACAGGTTGTTGCTGGTGATTCTAGCCATAGCCAGTCAACAATTTAATTGGCCCCAGACATTGTGTGTCTGTTCTAGGAATAGGCTTTAAATCCAGTTTAATTTAAAATGCCATGACCCTTGCATTTAGGGATTACAGAGAACACAGACAAAAAGGAAAACACTAAATCTTTTCCTCATATATATATTTTTCAACTTGTCTAGATTCTTCATCTTTTAAGAGTATGAAAAACATGGTTTAAAAAGTCTTAGGTTAATGAGAATCTCAGTTGGAAATATTGAAAACCCAATTTAAGCCATTTTAGGGAAATGAAACAGACATGGGTTTGCAGGATGCAAAGGAGAGCTAAGCCCCTGAGCAGCAGGAGAAGAGGAAGCTGGGCCTCAGGGAATGCCCATCCGGGACGTGTCACAGTGTGTGTGTGGGGGGGCTTTGCTCTTGTCTCTGCAGGTTGGCTTCACTTATTCGCCTGCACCCCATTTTCCACCACAGGACAGATGATGTGGCTGGAGGCCAACTTTTGAATTCTAGCCTCATGCTTCTACTATGACAGAACAAACTTTCTTTCTCATCATAACACCAGGGAAGCGCTCTGCTGGGCCTCAGTGGCTGGGTCGGCTACTCTGGCCATTGCAAGGACTTAGGTGGGAATACAGGACTCTGGGAGGCCCTGTGCTGAGCTGAGGGGAAGCAGCAACCCCAGATGATGACACAGCAGGAGGTCCCAGACAAGCTTACAGATGGCTTCTAAGGAACTTCTCACACTGTTCCCATTTTAACACGTAAATCCACTTCACTGTTTCTCACCTTTAAACAAAAGATCCCCTGGTTATTTTAGGCTCAACGTGTATGTTCTGTCCCAGAAAATGAATTCCCAACATTAATAAATCCATACCACAAAGCTCAGATTTTGACTGTTGATCAGTCATCCTTCTATAAGCTTAGAATTGAAGACACTGTTGACAGTCAGTTTTTAGATGGCTGAGGTCACCTCTCCTTTTGTTTTTGATTTTTCCTTGAAGGGCTAAGAAAAATGTCCATAACTCACCCTGCTCTCACTCTCTCTTCCTACTTCTATGACAAATGTCACCGCAGTCCTTGTCATTCACTGCACCATTGCTCCACTGAGCCCAAAATCCTGCCATGGGATAGGTGTATTCAAGACTGGTACAAAATTGCAGCCTATTTGCTATCTTTAGGAATGTCACAGGGTGGGGGTAGACTCTGCTCCCTCCCCATTCTCACTTCAATTTCCCCAAAATATTTGCACATGGAAAATAAAGTTAACAGTTCTACCAGGTATTAAACTGTAGATGCAGTATGCTGGACTTAGTGTTAGACTCTCACAGTAATTACTTCGACTAATCGATAAAATAACCTTGCAAAGTAAGTATCACCGTCTCCAGGAAAGTAGGCTCACAAGTCAAGTGGGGCATCTGAGGTTCTAGAAGTTAAAAAGGCAGGCTGCAAACCTGGGTCTGTACACATCAAAAGCGCAAGTCTTCCATACTAGAAGGAAAAAAGTAGCTTAAGAAATTACCTTCAAGGCCAAGTGTTCCTTTCCCAGAGAAAAAGGTGGACACGAAGGCTGGCTAATGCCTGCATATGGTCCTACAGTTGTCTAGAAAGCTGCATTTTGATGTCACTTGGTCTATACTCCTGCCTCCCCCTGGAGTGGGTGCCTGGCTGCCAACAATGAACAACCACAGGGGTTCCTGGTGGTGAGTCTATTTACTGTAGAGCAGCATTTCCAAAAGCACATTATGTGGATGAGCAGTTTTGTGAAAAGGATTCAGCAGGCATATTTATTTATGAAACTGTCACCTGCTTCTGGTGAGTTCACGTCTTGCACAGCTCTAAGAGGGTGGGTGCATGGCCGGGCAGGGTGGCTCACACCTGTAATCCTAGCACTTTGGAAGGTGGAGGACGGTAGATTGCCTGAGCTCAGGAGTTCCAGACCAGCCTGAGCAAGAGTAAAACCCCATCTCTAAAAAAAAAAAAAAAAGTTGAGCTTTGTGGCAGAAGCCTGTCGTCTCAGCTACTCAGGAGGCTGAGGCAAGAGAATCACTTGAGCCCAAGGGTCTGAGGTTGCTGTGAGCTATGATGCCATGGAACTTAAAATCCTGAGGCAACTCAGTGAGACTCTGTCTCAAAAAAGAAAAAACAAAAAAAGAAGAAAAAAAGAAAAGAAAAAGAGGTTGGGTGCACGAACGTGTGCACAGGCGCACACACACAGAAATCACGGAATTCCTTCAGTGAAGAAACTCATTTAACTTTTCTTATTCTAGCATTTTTCAAACTTATTTTAACAAAGAAATCATTTTTCATAGAATGCCATTACCATTAAGCTGAAAAAGGAGTCTAGTTCCCTACTGTGGAGGAAAAATTTGGACGAGACTATATTATGATGAGCTCAATAAAGAAACGTCTTTGTTTAATCTGCTGACATGATGTTTCTAAAAGACCGATCTTCAGATATCCTGGGGTGTTTGATAAATGCAGATTCTCGGTCTCCATTTCAGATGGCCTTAATTAAAACCTCTGAGGTACTGAGGTCAAAAAATACTCATGTAAAAGAGCTTTTCAAGTGATTTTTTTTCTGCATTTCAGAATTTAAATCTACCAGCCAATAAGGTGAGGTCTAATTACAAGATTACTTTTAACTATTTAACTTCTTGGTTAGCCTCCGGGAGAGTGCCAGGTAAACACCTGCAGTCTGGTGTGTGTTCGTGTGGGCCATATGTGCCAGTACAAAGACTGGGGGATGTGAAGTAGTTGGCTACAAAGACCCCTAAGGTGGTCTTTACCTTGGAAAAAAACTTATCCAAGCGGGCTTTCACCTGGGAAGGCCTGAAATTCTCTCTTGGCAGAGTCCCAGGACTCTTGTCCCCAGAATTATGACGTATGGAAGCAAGCCTTGCAAGGGACTGGTGTATGATACTAGAATCTCGGTTTGCAGATATACACCAAAAGTTATCATTTTCAACGGATCTAATATCTTCACCAGACTGGTCAATAATGTTTTCTTCCTTTAGGTAAGCTTCTTGGAGTTGCAAAATATTAGAGGAATGTTAGTTAAGCCCAAAATCAGAACAAGAACAGTCACCAAATTTCTGGGATTAATGCCCTACTCTCTGATGGGCAGACTGATCCAAACCCACCCTAGTGCACATTTGGGTGGCCCAGCAGGACATCTCTTACTGCAAATTGTGCAGATTTGAGCATGCAGTTTTGAGGGATCTATCCATAACTCTAACATGAACTATGATATTTGGAATTTTACAAAAAGTAAAGATTCTCTTATTTTAGGAAAAAAACAATTAGAAACTAAGACCTTACTGAAGACCAGTATTTGGAATGGGTGTTTGTTTAAAACGTACCCTAATTCAGAAAGTCACTCTGAACTGCTCAACAGAAACAGCAAATAGTTATAATAAAGTTGTCTTCTTAAGTAAAAAAAAGGTTTTAACATTTTGATCTAGTAATAGTGAAACTACTTTTCTACCAGCATATTGAAGAAAAACAGTAAAATGCTGGGAAGCCATTCTCTTCTGAGCTGTCTCTGCAGGTGGACCTCCATGAAAGGCAGTGAGGTGACCGAGTCACACTTCACCACCATCAGCTCTGAATGGAGAGGCCCAAATCCAAACTTCACACTTACCTCTCGCACAGTCCCAAGATGCTGAACTATGGACAAGAAATTGTAGAATCTACAAGGACTAGCCCTAGCAAAGTATCCATCTCCCAGTGTGGTAGCCACTAGTCATGAGTGACTATCTGAATCAAAATACATTAAAATTAAGTAAATGCAAAAATTAAGTTCCTCAGTCAATAGCAGCATTTCCAGTCTTTACCATCACCAGTGACCAGGTGCTGGTCTAGACCACTAGTATTGGATTCATAGAAGCAAAAGTTTGTATTACATTCTTAGAAGCTTCGTCTATTCCTAAGAGGGAATATTCAGATCCACACTGAGATCAGGGTTATAGGAACTCAGGGGTATGAAACTGATGCCATTTCCAGCATTTTCCATCAAAAAATGGGCTTTTCTCTTCCTCTCTTTTTAGGTTTCTTCATTTTTACTCTAGTTTTTTTTTTTTTAAATTAGATACCACTATGTCTACTAACACTTAGGTCTACTATAATGTATACTTAATACTTTTGGAGTAAAAAATGAATTTAGAATTCACTTTCAATTCCATTTTCTTATTTTACCTGGTAATGACTTGCCCCAAGCTATTACCTGGTTCAGGATTAAGTGTCTGATGTTTAAGTTTAAAAAGTCTTAATTTGGTCCTTCAGCTACAATTAGATTTATCCATTTGATTTTCTGTATTTGGATTTAGCTTCTTCCCACCTACTTTATTCCCCACACTTTTCCTTTAGAAATATTAGCACTAATCCAGGCATTGTCTAGCCTCGTGTGAATGCTCTCTTGTATCCTTGGTCCATTAAGACCCCTCAGATATTTAGCTTACCTTTCAAAGAACAACATAATTTTTAAAAATTTTTCACATTGTCTGGGCTCCACTCATTTCTAATGGAAATACTTGTTAAATGCATAATCTTAGGAAAGTCCTTTCATA
The DNA here is from genome assembly GCA_963575145.1 of Galago senegalensis. Classification (NCBI taxonomy): domain Eukaryota; kingdom Metazoa; phylum Chordata; class Mammalia; order Primates; family Galagidae; genus Galago; species Galago senegalensis. The sequence goes on from CAUYTI010074299.1 coordinate 55,910, forward strand.
CCTGCAAACCTTAGTTCATGCCTTTGTAAAATGAGCATAGTTATTTTAAAATATTTTAACACAGTTCTCCACAGATTTGAACAAGATAATTAGCAGAGGAGGGACAAAAAGGAAACTAGCATGGCATTAGGCCCACTGTTTAATTTTACAGAACTTAGGTAACTCTAGTTAGAGTCCATTGCAGAAACAAGGAAGGGCCGACTTGAAAAGAGAAGAAATAAATTACATCTTCAATGTATTTCCGTTTTCACATGCTTTAGATGTCATTTGGCTGAAGTTGGAAGCAGCGCTCACCATAGAAAATGCTACAGAGCTTGACACAGCCAAGGGAATAACAGTCTTGTTTAGGTCTCTGCCAGTCTCTTTTGAAGAAAAAAGAAAGAAAGAAGAAAAACCAGTGACAGAGTATGGACAGTCTATGATTTCTGCACTGCTTTCTGGGCTCCTGTGGACCCTTTCTTCTTCAGTAACCACTTTCAGATAAGCTGGACATGCTTCCTGCACACTGGTGCCCTGTAGTGACTTTTTTTTTTTTTTTTTTAGTTCTACTTCTGCCAGGTAAACAACACCAACTTCACAAATGTTCCCAGCTCTGCCTCCAGGAGCTGCTTAGAGGTGCGCTGACTCCAGAGGGCACACGCTTGACGGGTCTCATGACCAGGGGACCACTGACATTCTTTAATAGTCACCAAAGCCATTTTGCATATGTCTCTATGGCTGCCTTCTATTGCACAGCTCCCCCATTTTCCCCCTTTAAAACACAAGATCATAATAAGAATAAAGTGCTCTTATGCTTCCTTACACTCTATTATTTATAGACTACATTGCTCAAATACACTGCTATGGTTTGCTTGTCTAATTTTATGATGGCCTTGCTAAACAAAAATACTCTTGCTAGCTAGTGCTTACAGAAGGAGCACTTAACAGCACGTGAATGATGACAGCTGGCTTGGGCAATGCTTTTATTAGGCACTCTTGCTATTCAAATAGAGTGGTATTTGGCGTGAACCACATTGGGACATTTTCGAGTTAAGAGGTGACAGGCTTTAACTCCTCAATCTCAGAGAGCAGTCTCCAAAGTTTGGGGACTACAAACACATTGAAGATTATCAAGTTCATTCCATACCTTACGGCAGTACTATAGCCCACACCAAGAGGCATGTTAGACTTCATAAGCTTCATGCGCAGTTTGTCCCTAGCCGCAGAGTACAAACCCTGTCAATGTTCAAAAGGTTCAAGTTATTCAGAATCACAGAGCACAGACCACAACGGAGTGCGTTAGTAGAGATCAAAAACTTTGTTTGGGAAAGCAAAATACGGATACAAACAGAATCATGATTAAGGCTGGGAGCTAAAGAATATATAAGGAGAAAGTGTTGGAATCATTCAGATGAGGAAGGACCAGTGTGAGCCTTCGGGATGGCTTCTTAGTGTAGGGAAGATTTTAGAGACACTTTGACAGGTGGACTGAATTTGGGCAAAAAGAACTGGGAAGAGAACTCTAGACAAGTGAAACAGCAGGCGCACCCAGAGGCTGCGAGGAGGCTGCTGCTCTGGGGGGCAGCCGTCTACTTCTGGAATGTCCTTCTTACTCCTGTTTAATTTCTGCTTTCCTGTCCAAGGCAGCGGGATCAAATGCCCTGTATAAAACGTTGGCTTTCTTGTTTTTCATCTAGCTCTCTTGCTTTTGAGCTTCTTGAAGGCAGAGACGATACACACACACACACACACACCACTACATAAATACAGTACTGTAGACACACACACAGAGAGAGCATAGTGGATACTCAGTAAGTACATGTAAATAGAAGGATGAATTAATATAGACTACAAATGAATTCAGAGAATTGAATTCTCTCTCTTTTTTTTTAATGCCTTAGATTCTACCATGCCAGAGAGTGTGTGAAATGACCTACAGAATCAGATGTTTGGAATAGTTAGAGTTATAAAGATATAATGTATGGGGGAAGTGAAAGAAAGGTACGAGTTAAATTATCTCTAAGTGAATAGATCCCAGCAAGTTTGTTCCCTATTTCAAAAGCAGTTCCACATGTAGGGTAATTCTATTGAGAAAAGTTGCAATCTGAACTTACTATGATGTGAAGAATGCAGTGGTTGCCAATGGGAATTTTTTATTATTTATTTATTTATTTTTACTTTTATTTTTTTTGGCTGGGGCTGTGTTTGAACCCGCCACCTCTGGCATATGGGGCCAGTGCCCTACTCCTTTGAGCCATAGGCGCTGCCAATATTATTTTATTTTTTGATTAACCCTCTTAGCAATTAATAAAAAAAAAACATTTTAACAGATGTAAGGGGTACATTTTTGTTGTTGTTCTCATGTGGGCGACTTGTACGTGGCATAGTGGAGAATTCTAGGGTTTTCTGATCTGTCACCTGAACAGTGCACACTGCCCCCAACAGGTGATTTTTCATCCTGCACCCTCCTCCCATCCTTCCCCTTCTGATTTTCCAATGTCCAGCAAATGGAAATTTCCAAACAGGCAAGCACTCATCCTTGGGACCTCTTCTGATGGGTCCCAAACAATTGGGCAAACTGTGGATTTGAAGACAGTCCATCATGGAAGCTTAGGCGTTTAGACCCATGAGAATTTGCCCAGCTCTCCGTCAAGTGGCTTTACTCTACTTCTCAGATGCCTCTGAGGTAGAAGAGTTACTTAATACCACAGAAAACAACAGTAATTTGTATTACTCTCCTTACTATTTGCTCAAGTCCCTGCCAACCACATGTTCTCATCCCCCCTCCGTGCGTGGGTCTTCTCACGCAGAGTAACATGAGTAAGGATGGTAATTGGAGTGACCTTTAAAATGCAGATTCCTCTTGTCACTTTCAGATCCTTAGGATTTACCAAATTGCTAGTTGAAATATCATTCCCACCTTTACGCTGGTGTTTATTTTGCGTAGGCAGACTTTTTTTAAAATTTTTTTTTTGCACGAAGTGTGCATGTAGCCTATATTCTATTAGAAATGACTTACTAGAGGTTAGACCCTTGAACCACAGCATTGGGGGACAGAGTGGGGAGGAGAAGGGAGTGGAAATTCCTAGCACATTCATGTGTTGGGAAAACACGGAGGAAATTGTTTTTAGTGAAAACCCCATTGAGAAGATTTCTTCCCACTAAGGAAAGCAGAGTTTTGCGCATCCTCATCTCTTAGCAAACAGTGATTTCAGCGGAGGACACACACAGAATGTTGAGCTCAGGTTTGTAGGAAGCTTGGGAAATGGAAACCTCTGAGGAAGTCACTGGCAAAGATGGCAGTGATCCCTGAACAGTTAGTTCTGGAGAGTCTGAGGGTAAAAACATCCCCTATTCCTGGCGTATTGTCCCCGTCCCCAGAGAAAGTAGCCTTCTTCTCAGACTCTCTCCTGGCACTCTCTTTATCTGTATCATGCTACTTGTCACAATGGAGAGCATATATGTTTATTTCCCAGATTATGGCCTGAAATCTGTGTCCTTCCGTGGAACTGTCTGACATTAGACACCCCCTCCAGTAGTCAGCAACCAATTATGCCTTCAGCTGCTACCTAGTGCCTGGCCCAGCAGAGATGTTCCCAACACAATAGATGAATGAATGAATGAACCAATAATTCATAATAGTAACAGCAGACCCTGATCAAAGCACACAAGAAAGCCTGGAGCAGGGAAGACCAAGGACATGCACTCTAAAATCAAAGACTCTCTGCCTTGTTCCCTCTTGATCCACAGAGCAAGAGAAGTGTGCCTGGCACACAGTAGGCACTCAGAAAAGACTGGATAAATGAATGACTGTGTCACAGAGGAAGATCAGCAGGACACGGGCAGTCTGGCAACAGGGACAGAGTAGACGCAGGCACCAGGACTTGCTGAGCAGTGTGGGTGTGAGCACAGACTCTGGTGCTGATACACACAATTCTCATTTCAGAGTTCAGGGTTCCATAATTCTCATTATGATTATGTGGTCAAATCTATAAATCCAGAGTTCCTTAAGAACCAATTTGACATCCAAAGCAGGACTCGTGCCCTACCTAATTATTATAGTCAAGATTATTGTATTTTTCAGCATGGGTAAGTGCAGGCAGCAAGGACACGCTAACATTCTGTCATAACGTCATTGGTGTTCTGGATGTGCAAACGCTAAACTCACACAAGTTCAGGGACTATAAAATTTGGGAACACATAAAATCCCACTCAACCGAGTAATTGTCCATCTTGGGTCTGTTGTCTGTCCCTCCACATTTCCCACCTGCAGAGAGATCTGCTAAGTACAGTGCGTCCCCATATTAGAATAGGAGGGCCCTGCAGTGGGCCCATTCAGTCCCATTTACTGGGTCTTTTTAACGTGAAGCTAAACCTAGGGGGAAGATTTCAAATCTGTAGCTCAGATCTAGTGAAGACATTAATCATGTGTCTGCAAAATAAAATGGGTTATGTATGTAGGTAAATTATTTAGAGACGTGTCAGCCTGTTCTGCCAGGCTTAGATTTTCCGAAATGCGGCTTGCTCACATACACACAGCCCCATCCATTTCTGTCTCTCTGGCTTTAACTCTAAGAACTTTCATCTCTCTGCTCTCAGTCAATCCTTGCCACAACTCCGGGAGGGAAGTGGGAGTATTATTACATTGCTTTTGTTTAAAACCATGCAGTTATAAAACCTCACCCTCATTTGACCGCTGAGGGAGTTAGATACAAAGAGGTTAAGTGATCAGTTGTGTCCAAAGATGATCTAAAATGTAAACAACACAGGCTTCACCACCTCACACGTTAATATCCATTTCCTGATCTGCCAACCAGGGAGGAGCCCCTCCCTTTTGGGCATTCCAAGGTTCAAGTGGAGGGAGACAGGAGGTCAATCATGCCGGTAACACAAAAGCAGATGGTCAGCTTAGCAGTCAGAAGGGCACATCATGACAAGACCCACAAAGCCTGAGTCAAGCTCTATAAACTTCTTGAGAGAGACCTTAATTGAACAGGTGAGTAGCAGAAAGCTACATTTAAACTTAGGCTGCACTGCACAAACGGGTGTGAAGCTTTTATTGCAGGACAGACCTGCTTTGCCCCAACTCAAAACATATTAAATCCCTTTCCTCTTCCAACTGTGTCTATATATGTTTCCTACAATGGGTGGCCAAAAAAGCATTTGGAACATAACACAGTTACTCAAAGACTACAGATGCTTTGGCCCAAGAGCTCAATGAGTGGACATCAATGTGGATGGAACTGGAACATATTCTTCTTAGCAAAGTATCTCAAGGATGCAAGAAAAAGTATCCAATGTACTCAGCCTTACTATGAAACTAATTTATCGCTTTCATAGGAAAGCTACAACCCAATTATAGCCCAGGAATATTGAGAAAGGGGAGAGGGAGGGGAGACGAGGGGCAGAATGGGTGGAGGGAGGGTAATTGGTGGGACCACACCTACGACGGTGCATCTTACAAGGGTACATGTGAAATTTACTAAATGTAGCATACAAATGTCTTAACACAATAACTAAGAAAATGCCATGAAGGCTATGTTAACCAGTTTGGTGAAAATATTTCAAATTGCATATAAAACCAGAACATTGTAAAAAAAGAAGAAAAAGAAAGAAAAGAAAAAAAAGAAGAAGAGAGAAAAATAAATGTGTTCCAGGGAGTGCTCTTCAGAGAACATGAGGAACAGATGCAAGGCCCTTGTCAGGGTGTTGGATGAAAGCTCATTGAGATATCGATCATATGAAGGGATCAATAAGAAGGAATCTCTTTCTTCTTTTTATTAATTTAGAAATGATTTCTGCCTCACAGAAGTGAATTGAGAATCTAAAGTAACCTTTTCCTCATGTTTCTATCTGGATCAAAAGTTTCAGCTTCGATGTCATCTAAAACATCTGAATTTCTTAGCCAGTGCTTCTCAGAAGGGATGTTCCAGGCACCTACGGATTTTGATAGATGTTTTCTTATTGCTACCAGAACACGCTCATCGAATCTCCGTCTCGTAACTACAGCTCTTGGAATGAATCTTTCATCTCCGGAAGTGCTCGTGATAATTCACCCAGCTCATTGTCCTGCCTATGTTTTCAGCATCAATAGTTCCCATTACCAGTTGGTGGGGGAAGATTCTCACCAGCTTCTAACTGGCGAGAATGAAGGGCCACCCTGGGCTTGCTTGGCATTCTGTATTTTCCATGAATCAAAGGCACCTTGGAGCCCTTTCTTGTGCACAGAAGCAGAAGTACCATTTCATCAAGATAATGATCCGCTTTTCTTATGAAAACAAGTGATGAGAGAAACGAGGTTGGTAACAGCACACAGATGCACTCATTCAAGGTCACCTGCTCCAGTGAAATCCAGGTCTCATGTCCTTCCAAAGCCCCTCTTCCCTACTGACATTCAAAGAGGTGTGAGATAGGTGGGGGGAGGGAAGTACTCTTTTAGGATCAAATGAATCAGTACTTGTTTCTGAGGAATTCTGGATGGAACAGCCTTCATCAAGTCAGCTCAAAACCTACCTTCTCCAGACAGTCATCTCAGGCTAGTCCCAAGGTTCTTCCATGTTCTCGTCAATCCAGAGGCTACAGAAAGGTGAACCTCTTGGGCTGTCTCTGTGTCCCTCTCAGCATGTTCCTCCCATGGTGGGGACAGTGAGCTCACCCATTACAACCCCTGGCCTGTGCTGCTTCACACCCTTCTCTTCCTGACTTAATACAACCCCCTTCATACTTTAATGCAAGATGAAAACACGCCATTTTCTCCTTCACAATCCTGCTGTAGAATAGACAGTGCTCCTCCCAGAAGGGTTGGGAGCCGCACAGTGCACAGACAGCCTCACCTCCTCTCCGGGACCTCCTGCATGTGGCCAGGCCCTGCCAGGCACGGGCTGCCTCACCTGGGACAAACCACTTGGTGTCACCTCACCTGGGACAAACCACTTGGTGTCACCATGCCTCCAATTTATTATCTGTAAGATGGAATTAATCTCATCACCTACTTCATAGAATTTTGATATTACAGCAATGCAATACACACACAGCAACACAACACCACACAGCAACACAACACCACAACACACACAGCAACACACAGCAACATAATTCACACACAGCAACACAACACCACACAGCAACACACAGCAACACAACACCACACAGCAACACAACACCACACAGCAATACACACACAGCAACACAGCAACACAACACCACACAGCAACACACAGCAACACACACACAGCAACACAACAACACAACACACACAGCAACACACAGCAACATAATACACACACAACAGCACAACACACACAGCAACACACAGCAACATAATATACACACAGCAACACAACACCACACAGCAACACACAGCAACATAATTCACACACAGCAACACAACACCACACAGCAACACACAGCAACATAATTCACACACAGCAACACAACACACACAGCAACACACAGCAACATAATTCACACACAGCAACACAACACCACACAGCAACACACAGCAACATAATTCACACACAGCAACACAACACCACACAGCAACACACACACAGCAACACAACACCACACAACAGCACAATACACACAGCAACACACACACATGGTGTTCACATTCACAGAGACCATTATTTTAAACTAGCTATTAATAAGGCCTGTTACTAAGATTTTAAACTATTCTATGTGCTGGCAGGTTTCCCCTGACCCTGACTTAAATTCTCTTTTATCCAGTGCTGCCAGGGCCAGTCCGTCCATAAACAGATGTGCAGCCTCTCACTCATTCTCAGACAGGAGCACCCAGAGCTCCCGTCTTGACCTCCAAAACCCAGCCGATTTTCGAGTTCCCACTAAAATCCCACTTATTCTGTTGCAGTCTCCCTGTCTTGCCTTGGCCACCCAGGCCCATTTCCTCTTTCTCCAGTATCCTGGCAACAGGCCCTTCAGATTTATCTGGATTAAACAATCACTCTGACCTCAAATGGAATCCTGGCAACCCTGTAACACTGAAGATGTGAGGTAACCTCACACAGTTCCTGGAATGCCCTAGGAATTGATGCTCTCATCTGTGAAATGACAACAGTGGAACAAACCAGTGGTTCTCAAATCTGAGTATGTGTCAGAATCACCTGTAGGGTTTATCGGAACCCATCCCAGTTTCTGACCCAGCAGGTGAGGGCTGGGGTCTGTCTGAGAACCACATTGCTAACAAGCTGCCAGGGTGATGTGATGTCGCTGCCCTGGGTGTCCTGTTTTGAGAACCACTGTGGGGAACCTTGTAGACTAGGGAGAGATTCAAGTGACATAGAATTTAGAGAATGTTTTCTCAGTAACTGTTACATAAAATATAACTTTTCCTCTTCCCCCGTGAAATAGAACACAAGCGATAAATAAAAAAGCTGAAGCGATCTTGTTTTGATTTTGGCCCCATCCCATGAGTTGAGGGAGAACACCATATTGTACCATTTCTCACGTCAAAGTTAGAAGCTCAGATTGTGTGGGCATTGCCCTGACAGTGGCTTTTCTGGCACCCGCTGGAAAGGCTTTCAATTTTAGGGAAGGACTACAACATATGCGTCACCCGCAATGTAATCTTTTTATATTACCCACTGTTTTTAACAAACTCCTACACACAGGGTGGGTTTTGAGCAGGAGTCTGTTGATGGGAGGTTATCCAACATAATGCTTTCCAACTCGCAGTGTTCACAGCACTCCAAACCCTGAGCCAGTGAAGGTAAGAATCTTGACCAGAGAGTTGAGTGGACATTTTTATTAAAAAAATGTGTTTTGGGGGAAAAACAAAATGATGAAGGAGGGAGAAGCAACATGTCATAACCTGTTTGGCATAAGGAATTTAATGAGTGCTCCACACGTGATCTACTCTGGGGAAAGTTTGATTTAGAAAGGAAAGGATTAGAGCAAAATGTCTCCGTAGGATGCAATAGCAAAGACCAAGGGAGGGCAGACCCGGCTGCCACACCTGGCCTTGCTAACTCTGAGTGGCTCCCTTTTCTTTCTGTAGAAAACCAGGGCAGGACGACATCCTCAGACCTCCCCAAGCAGCACTGCTAGATGAGGGAGATTTGTAAGGAACAGTCATGTGACCACTAAAGCCCTTCTCTGAGTAGGAAGACCATGCCAAGTCCATGATTGTCCATCTTTACAAAGTTTTGCTGACACTATTTGGGGGAAGATGAGGTTACCCTCAGTATAATGGCACCCCCACACAGGCTGTGAAATTTGCAGGAAGCCTGGCGAGTTACTTTCCTCATAAAAATAAATTCTGCTTGTTACCAGTCATAACTGTCCTAAACCCACCCTTCCCTCACTTAGACACACCTGAGGATCTGATAATTTTCATTGTTGTTCACAAAGGTTTTGTTTGTAGTGGGAAGCAGGGGAGGAGCTGAGTGACAAAGACCAGGGAACCCTGTGACCCCCTAGTGTTCCTTTCACTGATTGTAACACTCTTTGGGGAGGTGGGCACACTGAGAGAGAGCTGCTAGAACTCTTCAGAGACTGGGGGAGACTCTGTTAGAGCTCTAGGTGGGGCAGGGGCATCTGTCTCTCCCACACCCAGCTTCCCTTTGCAGACCCCACACCATCCTACCTCAGCCAGGATTAGAAGCTTTCAGGCAGGAGTCTCAAAGCACGTCCATTAGGCCAGTCCCAGAACAGAAAGATAATCCAAGAATCTGCTAGAAATGCAAATTCTCAGGCTCTATTCTCTGACAATTTGTGTTTTGATAAGCCCTTCTCAAATTTGCCTACAAGATTTAAGAAGTCCCCCACACTTAGGTATCTACCAAGGTGGGGTCACTGCATGCATGAACTTGGAAGTGAAGGCCTCCTTAAATGCTGCTTGTTCGGTCCTCCCTGGTCCTGGTCCTGAGAGCAATGCTTTAGAAACTCTGAAGACCACAGGCTTGCTTTCCTGGCAGTGTCTGGTAGCCCAGAAGGGCTCTAAGTCCTCTGAACAAGTGGAAATCTGAGCCTCAAGGGAGTCCCAGAGCAGGCTGACTTCAGGGTATTTAAGAGGTATTTCTGTAAGGATCACCCCAGAAACTACTGGAGCTCACTTACAATGGTAGGAGTTGGGGGGTGTCAGAAGGAGCCTCTCCTCTCCTCATGGGAACTAGAGAGCTGGAAAACCTTTCAGCGATAGAATTACCATGGTGAACAGTCACCAAGAATCTACCACAGGCTAGACACCTGCTGAGCACCCAAACACTGACCCCACACTGACCACTCACGCTAATCCCCACACTGACCACTCACGCTGATCCCACTGACCCCCACACTGGCCACTCACGCTGATCCCACTGACCCCCACACTGACCACTCACGCTGATCCCACTGACCCCCACACTGACCACTCACGCTGATCCCACTGACCCCCATACTGACCACTCACGCTGATCCCACACTGACCCCACATGCTGACCCCTCACACTGACCCCCACACTGACCACTTACACTGACCCCACACTGGTCACTCACGCTGATCCCCACACTGACCACTCACACTGATCCCACTGACCCCAGCACTGACCACTCACGCTGATCCCCACACTGACCACTCACGCTGATCCCACTGACCCCCACACTGACCACTCACGCTGATCCCCACACTGACCACTCACGCTGATCCCACTGACCCCCACACTGGCCACTCACACTGATCCCACTGACCCCAGCACTGACCACTCACGCTGATCCCACTGACCCCCATACTGACCACTCACGCTGATCCCCACACTGACCACTCACGCTGATCCCCACACAGACCACTCACGCTGATCCCACTGACCCCCACACTGACCACACACGCAGATCCCAATGACCCACCTCCTGACCCCTC